>CM074201.1:26785622-26958586 GCA_037179385.1 Holothuria scabra | reverse complement strand
GATCTTCTGCAGCAGTCACTGTGTAGCTTTGGTTTTTGAGTCCCAATAAATGGAGACATATTTGTTCATTGTCTGCTTTGTGTGGGACTATTCAAATTATCTTGCATGGGTTTGAGACACATTAAATATAAAATATTCATGTGGTGTTGACCTTTTTTACATATTGTATTCCCTGGGCAACAGACATTTTCTTCCTTTTACCATTATCCTTAAATATGGAAACACATCACAAGGGGTTAAGAAGTGACCATGACTAGGACGTATACTAAGTGCCAATATGTGATGCATGATTTCTCCCATTGAATCCTCTCTTTTACCTTAAAGCCCCAGCAGAAGTTTCACAGAAACGAAAACTTCCAAAGATCATGCAGCCGCAATGCTGGTAGAAGCAAACGAACAAAACCATGGATTGAAGAAAGTGATGAAGATGAAAGTGCCAATGATGGTAAGTATGACAAGCACTATAATGTAAAGAGAAAAGAGGCATGTAATAGGTAAAACGCCAGTGCCTTATACTTGGGATACTTAAACACCCTTACACAGCTGTATGATCCGAATCATATACACAGTTTTTTACTGACAATGAATACAAGTTTTCATAGCTGCACCTAACTTTTTTTTTTTTTTTTGCATTGGACATATCAGGCACATAGACTGCAAGACAAACTTGTATTTCATAACATTGCAGTTATGGTGATAAGTACTATGTATTAATTTTCAGAATGTATGTCACATGAAGGAAACTCTGACAGTTTTGAAATATAATATATATGTCCCATAATATTAAGTCTCATGATGAGTGGAAAAACAATTTTGTCTGGTGAAGGTCAATGGTGGGTTAGTGTCAGTCATCACAAGTCAAACGCTAAAACCATAGGATCCATTAATAGATGTCATACTTTGTTTGCTGATGCAGTTTGTTAAAAGTAAGTATGTTGTTATGGTGGAAGTTATCTGAAATTATTATAGTTCAAAGTGTGAAAACTTCATTGACAAGATATCTCAAGTAAGAAACAATGGACAGATCACATTCTTTGCACCATTTTGAGAGGTTTAACCTAATGTTTTGGTAGAGGCCGAAGGTCATCTAAGGTCACTGTGGTCTCTGCAGGGTAAAACCCTGAAACTGTTGACTGCAATATCTCAACATAGGAAGCTTGTAAAGATGGTACACTTAGTATAGAGATGTGTTATAAAGACAAGAAGTTGCCTGTTTTCTACTGTGAAGGTCAACTTAAGCCCCTGGGATCAAATTCAGGGTAGGAAACTTTAAAAGATTTCTTGCTCAGTATGACATAGTTATCATTTAAAGAGTAGGCCTATATCCGATTGTTTTTTGGTGAATGTCAGAAGTCATTAGGTCAGAGGTCTTAAACAAAATTTCTGAAGAATCCCCAAGATTGTTGTATGGGGTCACAAGAAACCCAAAAGCAAAATATTCCACTAATACCCAAAGTACATAACCAGAGATCAAGCAAAATTGCCAAAGACTTCTCTATGACATAATGTTGGTTCACCAGGGGCCAGTCAAAACAGCAATTTTCCTAAGGATTCCCTAGATCAAATTCAGACACAAAATTGTTAATAAAACATTTGACCATTGACTGAAAAGGACACATCATGACATTATTTGGAATGGAATATTTGTCATCTCCTTTTTGGTTGACCATTGACTGAAAGGGAGACATCATGACATTATTTGGAATAGAATATTTGTCATCTCCTTTTTTGCTTTTTGGTAGCAATTATGGTCGTTGTTGTTGTTTTCAAGACTGTTTTGTTGACCTTGAAGTTAAGGATCTCACTGTAAGGAATGAAATGAAAAATTTTGTTAACTTCTTATGCCACTTATTCCATCACATTCTGATAACACGGGATTGCTGAGAAGGAAAGAAGCTGACCATCAGTGTGCGGATATGATGATATAAGTTCACTTTTGTGGAAAAGGTGACAAACTTAACTTAACTTGATCATATCTTGAGAGAACCATACTTTCAATTTAAAAGCAACTTTCACCAAAATGCCTAAAATAAGCACTCGACAACAAATCAAAACCTTTTTGCAAACTTAATTCTTTTTTGATATTTGTAAATAGAAGGCAGTGCACATGGTCATCAGTTATGTTAATGTACAGAAACATCCTTTAATTTTAACGTAATTGCTTGATAATTTCAGAGGAAAGGCTGCCAAGGAAGGTTGGGAAAAGAACAAGATGGTCTGCAGAAGAAATTAAAATTTTGAGGACAGCCTTCAGCAAAGAGTTAAGCACCAGAAACTTACCAAGTTTTTCAAAAATTAAGAGAGTAATGGTAATGTACCCCATACTAAAACAAAGGAACCCGGCTTCAATAAAAGCAGATTTCAGTATCTGCTAAAGCAGAACTACAAAATATAGTCATTGAGTTCACGTAGGGTACATAAACAGAGATGCCGACTAGTATGGTTTTCCAAAGTTTGTACTGAATTTGGTAGCAAGTAGGAGCACACCCTTTGTTCAGTTCAAATATGGGGATGTGATTTCTAAAGCACCATAATAAGATCTACATTAAAATCACAATGGAAGTACAGTAAAAGTGTGACTGGAGTGGGAGACTGTTCAGTAAAGGTCACAAATATCATCATGACCCAATCTGAGCTGATTGCAGTAGAAACTGAAGTAGTTCTTAGGCAACACTGGATTGCACAGCCACATGTATTTATATGGTACACCCTGTAGACTAGTATTGCTATTGGAGTATCATGGTCTTGTGTGGGGCTGGAACTGAGCTAGTTCTACAGTTTACTGTCCATACAGCGCGAGTAGATGTATTATCCGTACTTTGCATACCATGATGGACTTGAGGAACATGGCCCATGAACTGCTTATTATGGATAAGTCTGGACATCATTATTTGTGTGAAAAATAAGTAATGATGACCAAACCAATAAAGTAAGTGCATGAGTTTTGGAACATGTAGTACCCAATGTATGGTTATTATGTGGAGAAAGCTGCATTGGTAGCTAACGCAAATCCAGCCTAGTATGTGACGTTAGTTGGTCTAACCTTCTGTGCTTTAACTTGGTTTTATATGAACTTGAAAATTGTTTTTAAGAGACTAGGCCTGACATGTTCAAAATACTCTTTTTCGATACAAAAAATACTGGAAATCATGTTTGAAAGTTGTCATCCTGGCAAGACAAATGTTACTTTCAATTGGCTTTTCTGGAAGTTACAGGTAGAATATTTCTAGAAGTATTGGAGTGTAGTTGTCAGTCATTGGGCATCACAAATTTAGAAGTTTCCAAAGAGAAGAACATCACTGGAAAAATATTCTTGTAGTAAAATTTAGTTAAAAGGGAGGAAGGAACTCAGCTTTAGGATACATATGCAGTAACAGACAGTTTCTAATAATATTTATTAATATGTTACTCATGTAATGTTTTTCTAAATTTGTAATAAAAAGTTCTCTTTTTATTTCCTGGTAAGCTGCAGTTGCAGTCACATTGAGAATTTAGAACCTTCAAATAGATGAAACCGAGCCTCATCACATCATTGAATCACATGCCATGTAATTAAAAACAGTTATATTTACAGTACACTGCGCTTCATGAAACCCTCATGGGCTACATGAAACTTACTTTAATGGTTGCAAACATGGTCATGTGTTTAACATGCAGTGGAAGTGTGTTTGTCTATGTTGGTGATGCTTTCTGATGCAATACCTCAAAAAATAAAACCAACAGTTCAGGTTATTGATATGTGGACGTCTTTTTCATAGGAAGAAGCCATTTATGTTTTAATTGGAGTTCAACATTAATTTGGATCAGTCTCTGAAAAACTTGTTAACAGGATATCTTAAGGTAGATGGCTTGGATAAATTCCATACCTGTTGTGTAGGTCAGAGATTTCCAGCCTGGTAGATGCATCACTCTGGTGGGACATTTTGCAGTTTCTAGTGGGACATGCAGTTTGTCCCACATCCCAAACTCTTTGGGATAATTTCTTTGAAAGAAAAAATAATGGTATATGGTCACCAACTGGAATATCCAACTGTAATATAGTGTTATACCTTTACATTATGCAATGTAGAGTGAACATTTCTAAATGTTCTGTAAAAATGAAGATGAACATGTTTATTTTATTGTATCTGTACTAGGCCAGTATCAGAATGATCAGTGATATGGGAACATATATCATGTTTGTAGTGATAATACTGTGATCTATATAAAAATAAGACAATTTTGTGAGCATGCTTTTATAGCAAGTGAACTCCATCACAAATGACGGCCCTCGGGTTGGTTTGAACTCAAGTTTAAAATATTTTATTTATTGGTGTCACAAAATTGGTACACTATGAAAGTATTAACTATGTAGCCTATCCTACCATGGTTGCAAAATATTGTTCCATAACAACCAAATCGGGATTTGCTACAACCAATAGTTTCTGATAATTTGATTTCAGAAATCGCCACTTTATTTTTGTTATGCTTTTACTACATGTGATTTCAGATATCACATATAAGATTATAAGCGGAATACAGTGATGCATATGCCTTACGTACATTCATGAATGCCAATTTGGGATGACAAGCTAAGAAAGGTTGCAAACTCCTGGCTAAGATGCTTTACAGTAGGGTCATGGGTTAAATAGTGAAAACCTTTTTAACAAGACAATTCTAGGTAGAAAGTTTGAATAAATTTTACACTTACTGTGTAGATGCGTCACAGTAAGAGAAAGAAAGCTGTTGTATTTAATGGGGCTCACAGGTCTCGGGGGTCAACATGAATCAAAAGCTGAAAACCTCTATTAAGTGTATAAGTGAATGAGTATGTGGAGTTGCCTTGCTTATAGCGAAGGGTAGTATTTTAGAATTAGTATTGCATTTTGTATTAACTTCAAAGGATGTAGAACACTGTATATGATTGATGTCACCTTCCTTGATTTCATTTATTTGTGATGATGGTTGTTTTCATTGTCAACATTTTGCTGTTGTCATTTTCAAAATGCATGTAGGTCAATTAAAAGCCATTTTACTCAGGTCTGTATGACACCGGCAAGTGTCCTTGCACCTAACCTGTTTTCAAGTAGGAATTGAAGCTGTAGGTCAATTCTAATAGGGAATGTGTACTGTCTGAACTGAAGGTTGTTATTCTGACTGTTTACTGATGAACTCCATATAGGAGACAATTTTTCAGTGTAGGGTACTTAGGTCTGTATGACACCGGGAAGTGCCCTTGCATTTATACAATTTACAATGAGTTAAAGCTCAGTATCATTATACATAGATACATAGGTACACATTAACCAAAAAAACAGAAGTTTTCTTTTTTCCCCCCCAAAAAAACCTCTGATTTGAGTGTCTGTTCACTCAAATCATACAGTCACCCTCTGTTCGTAGTGCTGTTTTCTGGCTTAATTGTAAAAAAAAAAAAAAAATTGGCAGCATTTTTTCTTTGAAGATTCTTAATTTATCCTCCCATTGTTCGATTGAGCAGCTAAAACGTTCTGCTGATATTCTTGGCATGACAGTTTTTTGTAATTGACTTTGGTGAAACAGTTGGCCTAATGAGATATTACCATGTGTTATTCAGTTGATATTATTCTTTGCCTTGAAGGACTGGGTTAATGATAATCCAATTTTTCATCCAGTCCTCCTTTTTTGGTTAAAAATCACCTTGCATCAGTAAGAATAAGAATGTTCTTGAACTTTATGTTTATGAATACTTTAATCTAATTGAAACTTGTCTTTCTTTGAGTACAGTTAATTCTATATTTTGTATTATTGTATTTTACCTCTAAACTTATTGCACGATTCTATAAGTGGAATATAAATTTTAATTGCCTGCCGAAACTGTATTTCTCCTTTACCTCATTACATTGTGTTGTAATCCGATAATTTATGCCTTTTGCCCCGTAATGAAAGGATTTAGATTTCGACATGCACATTTGCAAGATGCACAATCCAATCAAACCCATTTGTGTAGAGTCTTTTGGCAGTAAAATGGCCATAAGGAAAATCACCCTTCAGTAACAGATCTCCACGAAATTACTCTCATTTAGTTTGAGGCATACGGTAAACCCCTTAACCCCCCCCCCCCCCTCCCTTCCTTCTGGATAGGCCAATGATTAAAGCATGAAGTCTAAACAGTGGAAAATTCATCTATAAGATTTGTTTAAAAATCTACTTCCTATACACGAGTAATCCAACACAGTCAGCAAATGAAAACCATGAAACTACATTGAAGCAATTCCATATGTTGGGCTAGAACTCATGAGGGGTTGAGGCTAGGGGATGTCTGCTCGCCCCAAATCCTTGGAGTCGCGACCTTCTGCCGGGGAAGATATTTATCTTTCGATTATAGACTAGTAAAACAGTTTGATCTTCCTGAAAATATTTTTGTTCATTTTGATTTCAATATATTTATTTTTTAACTTTTTTTACACCTATGCTGTTAAATAAGCCTACGAAATCAGTCTGTGAACAAGCTTACATTGTATGAATACAGATTTTCTGGACCGTCCACACAGTCAGGTCCACATACCTCAGGGGATATATATAGAGGTTGTCTACAATGCGACCACGGTGAGAATATACCGTCCTATAATCTGCCCGTTGCCTAAACGAAACCTATTACAGGAGCGGTTTGAAAAAAAAAAACATTGTTTACTCCAAATTAAACACATTTTGGAGAAAGTAAAGCAACTCCAGACGATGTGTACTAAAAGGTGTTTTACATGTATGTAAAGATTACGTCGACGGTCCACATAAACACGTTCACACAACCAGGTACAGAGTTGCTTTAACCCTCTACCGTTGTGCGCCAATCGGGGCATTGCGCGCCTCGGGAGTGGGCGGAAATGCGGACGTAGCACGCCCCGCATCGGCTTCCGTGGGCTACTGACCCCGTGACCTTAAACTATTGTCTCTCTCGTTGTTGTGGCCGAATTTCGGGTAGCTACTCGCAGTTTCGAGCTCCGCGTGAAACATTAAATATGGATGACAGCCGCGCCCTCCGCATGGGTGGAAAAGGACTCAAACAACGGTAAAGACCCCTTTTCTCTCACCCCAGCCAGTACCAACTTCCCTAATCTTCTTCATTAAGTACCTCCCACAATTGTCTAAAACTCATCCTCATCCAGTTTATTGCCTTAAAGGTGAGTATAAAAACCTCAATGTATATTATCAAACTCTCTCAGTACAGTTCATGATGAGTAATACAAGCTTTGGTCCTCAGTACTCCTTGGATAGGCTGTCAATCAAAGAGCTAAGCCAACTGAGAATTTCGGTAAAACCCCACAAAAATTGTAGTTTGGATTAGCCTTTAAGGTTCATCAGAAATGAGTTATTCGGCCGAGCGACATACCAACAAAAAGTTCATCACAGTTTCTGGACATGTAGTGCTCAGTCTGAGTGGATCAAGAACAAAATGTTGTTATACGAGTGACAGGTCATCGTAATACTCATTTTCCGTATTATAGAGACCGAAGTTTAAGTGAGAAATTTTAGCACTGATTTCGTCCCGATATAAATCTTTTGAGATACAATTCTATAGTTTAGAGGGACATTGAACAAATGTATCATATTTTACTGTTGAATGAAAGTTAACATTATTCAAAAGTGCTGTTAAGGCTATTATTATATTAACTAAAAAATGAATTCCAATTCGTTCAGCTTGGTTTGTGCTAAAGACGGTACAAATATTTCGGTATTTACAACTATTTCGGTGATCGCGACTTTGAACAATATTCATTTAAAAATTTTATGTGCATGAGAAGTCGGTCTATGAACAAGTTTATAGCCTACTGTTTTTGCAGATAATGTAGACCGTTCACATAGTCAAATTCATGAAATCTGGCAAATATACAGAAGTCATATACGATGCATTATCATTGAGCAATATGTAACGACCCTCATTAAAACGTCAACCTGATGCATTTCTTTAATATTGGTGATTTAATTACCAAATTATTTTCGGCGAAGATAATCTTGTCGGACTTTTATTTTGTTTTTCATGGTTTTTTCATGAAACGAGTATTGCTCACTTTAGAAAACATTCGTTTTGGAGTAGGAAGAATAACTTGAGACATTGTGCAATGCAAGGTATTGTACACGTATTCAAAGATTATGTGGAATGTCCATATAATCAAGCTCACACAACCACGTGCAAAATCCGCTTAGGTTTATCACAAATGAGCCATTCAGTCGAGTAACGTTCGTCAACAGAAAATTCGTACACATTTTCTAAATATTTAACACGCAGTAAACCAGTAGCACAAGTTCAGACATTAAGTACTGAAAAATATGTACATGTATATTCAGATTATGTAAACCGGTCGCATAATCAAGCTCACACAACCACATACAAAACACCTCTTAGGTTTATCAAAGATAAACCATTCAACCGAGTGACCCTGCCAACAGATAATTAGTTAACCTTCTAAATATTTAATATTCAGTAAACCAGTAGAACAAGTTCAGGCATTAAGTGTTGAACAATGTTGTACATGTATATTAAGATGTAGTGGATGATCTACAGAATCAAGTTCACACAACCATGTACAAAAAAAGCCTTTAGTTTTATCATAAATCAACCATAAAGCAGAGTGACTCCTGCCATTGGAAAATTCGTTAACAGTTTCTAAATATTTAATTCTCGTTAAACTAGTAGAACAAGTTCAGAAATAAGGTGCTGAAAAGTATTGTACATGTATACATAGGTTATGTGGTCGGTCTACACAATTAAATTCACACAAATACGTACAAAAAGGCCAGCCATTCAACCGAGTTCAGCCAATTAACGTAAGTTCGTAAACAGTTTCAAGACATTTGATACTCAGTTTCTTCGTCAAGAATGATGTGTAGAATAACAAATCATTTCTATGTTGTCATAAAAGTGAAAGGTCATCGTAATATTAAGTCTATGCTGGAGACAGACGTTAAAATGAGAAAGTTTAGCACTGATTTCTCACCGACACAAGTCTTTTGAGATACAATTGTTTCGTTTGGACGGACAATATATGGGACATTGAACAAATATATTGCATAATGTTGTACCGTGTAGTGAAACAAAAATTACTCAAAGTGCTGTAACGGCGATTGTCACCTTTTTTAAAAATACAGATTTCATTTACCTCGGTTTGATATGTGCACGAGAAGGTAGTTTGTATATATTTCAGTGATCACGACTTTGACCCTCATTCATTCCTAAATTTGGTTCAAACACCGTTCAAAATGCTTGAGAAATCAGTCTACGAAGCTTACACTGTAATTGCAGTTTATATAGACCGTTCACGCAATCAAATCCAATAATTTTGATTAATACTCAGACGTTATACACGGTTCAAAATAAATGAGCAATATATATCGGCCTCTCATTAGAACGTCGATCTGGCACATTACCTTAATAGCGGCGTTTCAAAAATTTTACGAAGATAATTTTTGTTCGGCTTTCGTTTGTTTTTCACGAAACGATTATTGTTCACTTTAGATAGCATCCATTTTGTAGTAAAAAGAACAAGTTCAGATATTGTGCACTGCAAAGTATTGTACATGTATAAAAATTTTGTGGACGGTCCACATATCGAGTTCTCACAACCACGCGTAAGGATGCTTTAAAGTCTGTCAGAAATAAGCCATATGGCCGAGTGACCCCCAACAGAAAATTTCCTCGAGACATTCTGGATATTTAATACATTTTCTTGGTCAAAATAAAAGTGTAAAAGAACAGCTTTTTTGTCTTACAAGTATCAGGACGGTGTAATATTCATTAAATCTATTTTGGAAACCGATGCCGTAAATTGTGAAAGATTAGCACTTATTTCATCCGACATAAACTTTTTTGAGATACAATTCTTAAGTTTGGACAGACAATATGGAACATTGAACAAAATATCGCATTTTGCTGTACTGTGAAGTGAACATTAAATAATTCAAAAATGCTGTTAAGGGTTTTGTTACATTTATTTAAATATGGAATTCATTTGATAAAATTTGATGTGTTCAAAGGACGGTTTTTTACAACTCATTTGGTGATCGCGATCTTGAACAATATGCTTATTAATATTTGGTTCACATACCGTTTAGACCTGAGATACCTATCTAAGAACAACTTTATACTGTATTTGCAGATTATGTGGACCGTCCACAGTGTCGGATCCACGAAATCTGGTAACTACACAGACGTTTTATACGGTTCAGCATCATTACGCAATATAAACCGACCCCTCATTAAAATGTCAATCTGATACACTGTTAAAAATTTCTGTAAATTTACAGACTTTTTTTAACTTAAACTTTTTGTATTTTACATTGAATAGAGATTTTCTGTATCTTTGCAGACACTTTGTATTGCTACAATAAAAAAGGTTGTTTAACGTGTACTTTTTGTTTATCTGAAAAACCATTTCTGTCTGCTTTTTTAACCAAATTTTACTGTTTTGTAAAAATTTTCTGTAAATTTAAAAATTTTTTACAGTATTTTGTATTTTTCTGAATTCACATAAATATACTGCCATTTAACAAACATTCATTTTTTTTAAGCTGAAAAAGAAACAAAAATAAGCCCAAACAAACAAATAAGAAATAGCCCGAAAATTTTAAATATATAACATGCATCGTTCTGCGAAGTTTCAGTTTAAGTAAAAACATTTTTGGCAACTTTATGGCCCTATTTGAAAATTAACTTACATTTATTATAAAAGCATACTTAGTTATTACGTTCTTAGTTATAAATATCATACAACTGGTGTTTTGTCACACATTTTTAAGTAAAAGAAATTGTAAGGCCCTAATTTCAGAGCACTGACAATTGGTATACTGATGTCAACTCATCGCCACAGCCACTCATGCACATGATCGGGGCAAATTAAAAACGTTTCACAAATTTACCACTTTATGACGTAAATCTCATTTTGCATAAATGGGTGGAGCTTATTTTGTAGGCATTTTCCTAACAAAAGGATTGCTGTTGCTTTTAATAATGTCTTCTTTGGCGTTTTTTAATCAGGAAGTGATAAAATTATTGTTTACCTTGTCTGAAAATGTTTGTAACCAATGTATTTGCATTCTTTGTCATATTTATTTTAAAAACAATTATTATATTGTACAAAAATGTGACTTTCCAATTACAAAGTTCCCAGAGAAAGCAGTCTACTTGACAACAATATGACAATAAAGCATCCTCAATGTGTTTTGATTGAAAACAACTTCGTAACGAAACATTATGTTGATATGCAAATACCTAATCTACGTAATGGTGAAATGCATGTTACGTAATAACGTATGAAAAGTAAAAGAACAATATTATAGTAAATATTAAAACGTCCCAAATTCACATAAAATCAAGGTTAACAAAACAGAACAATTCTGTAATTTGATTTTACAGTAGACATTTGTAAACTAATTTACATGCAAAAACTGTAAAGAAAAAACAAACTCTTAATGTTTTTTTTTCATGATTACAGTCTGGCTGTAAAAAAACATTATTTGGTGGGAAAAAAATTTGCCATAAAAATTATGTAAATTTACAGAAAACTTTTTTAACAGTGTACATTTCCATGGGCGTCGGCAGAAATTTTTATAAGGGGTGGCAAGATCATTCATGGATGATTGAATTGTGTATACTATGTAAGCGGAGCGCCACCATCGGTTGGCGCGGAGCGTATAAAAAAAAAATTTGGGCCTTACAAACTCTCCAGATGGCCGGAAACGACACTTGGCGAGTGTTCTAAGCTGCATTTACCCAACCCTGAAACAGGAATTTCATGTCTGTAATTTTTAGATTTTTAGAATTTTCAATGTAAAAAATTGTTGAAGGGAAAATCATGGACGATTGAATTGTGTACACTATCTAAGCGGAGCGCCATCATCAGTTGGCGCGGAGCGTACAAGAAAATTTTGGGCCTTACAAACCCTCCAGATGGCCGGAAACGACACTTGGCGAGTGCTATAAGCTGCATGTACCCAGCCCTGAAACAGGAATTTCATGTCTGTAATTTTTAGATTTTTAGAATTTTCAATGCAAGAAATTGTTGAAGGGAAATCTGCCTCTCGGTAACGGCCTCGCACTCCTATGCACGATAAAACTTTTAACTGTCAAACAGCCTATATAGGCCTATGTCCGTTACCTAAATATGAACCATGCATACACCCCCT
This sequence comes from Holothuria scabra, assembly GCA_037179385.1. Taxonomy (NCBI): domain Eukaryota; kingdom Metazoa; phylum Echinodermata; class Holothuroidea; order Aspidochirotida; family Holothuriidae; genus Holothuria; species Holothuria scabra. The sequence continues at coordinate 26,946,451 of CM074201.1, read as the reverse complement.
CCCCCCACCCCTGTATTCACCTTGTATATCCAAGTTATACCCGCGCGTCACCACTTGAGATCTGCACGGGACCAAACCAAGACCAACGCATTCATCAATGGTCGGATGCCATATGCACACTACATACCTGACAACTAGGCTAGTACATAGTTTTTACAATTACAAATTTCCAATAGATATCACGAATGATGGTCCCCAAATTACGATTTCACTACTCAGCATACTGCACCATCTTCTCTTTTGCTATTCCTGGTCAAATGTCCGCATATTTCACGAGTAAAAACTGACGCTGTGAGTGAAGGTATTTTAATGATTTATTTTTAATTTTTTTTATTTTAATTTTTAATTATTTTTTCACAAGTTTGATTTTCCAGGGGGGGGGGGGACAAGTGCCGCCCCTTGCCCCCCCCCTTGCGGACGCCCATGTACATTTCTTTTATGTTGGTGTTTTAAGAGTTTAATAACCGAATTTCTTCGGCAAAGATAATCTTGTGCGACTTTTATTTCGTTTTTCATGAAACGAGTATTTATTTTCAATTCAGAAAACATTCATTTAAGAGTAGGAAGAATAACTTGAGACATTGCGCAATGAAAGGTATTGTAAATGGATATAAACTAGAATCAAGCTAACACAACCACTTACGTTCAAAATCCAGTTAGGTCTATCAGAAATGGGCCATTAAGCCGTGTGACCCCCGCAAACAGAAAATTCGTAAACATTTTCTAAATATTTAACACTCCATAAACCAGTAGAACAAGATCATACATTTAGTGCTGAAAAATATTGTACATGTGTATAAAGATTGTGTCCACATAATCACGCTCACACAACCACGTACAAATAAGCTTTAAGGTCCATCAACAATGAACCATTCAACAGAGTGACCCTGCCAACAGAAAATTCCTTGCAGCTTCTATATATTTCATTCTCAGTAAACCAGTGAAACAATTTCAGACATTGAGTGCTGAAAAGCTTGAACATGTATAAAAAGATTGCGTTGACGGTTTACAAAACCACACACAGAGAGACTTTAAGGTTTATCAAAAATGAACCATTAAGCCGAGCGATACTCGCCAGCAACAAATTCGTAAATAGTTTCAAGACATTTAATACTCAGTCTCTTGGTCAAGGATAAAGTGTAGAAGAAGAAACCAATTCTAAGCTGTCATACAAGTGACAGGTCATCGTTATATTCGTTAAAATCTATGTTGGAGAACAACGTTAAAGTAAGAAAGTTTAGCACTGATTTCGCCAAGACTTGAAACTTTTGAGATACAATTTTTAAGTTTGGACAGACAATACGGAACATTGAACAAAATATCGCGTTTTGCTGTACTGTGACGTCTATGAACAAGTTTATACCGTATTTGCAGATTATGTGGGCCGTCCACAGTGTCGGATCTACGAAATCCGGTTAGTACACAGACGTCATATACAGTTCAGCATCATTGAGCAATCTAAACCGACGCCTCATTACAACGTCAACCTGATACATTTCTTTAATATTGGTGTTTTAAGTGCCGGTTTTTCGGTAAAGAGATAGTCTTGTCCGACTTTTATTTCGTTTTTCATGAAAAGATTATTAGGCCCTGTTCACTTTAGAAAACATTCATTTTGGAGTAAGAAGAATAACTTGAGACATTGTGCAATGAAATGTATTGTACACGTATATAAATATTATGTGGACTGTCCACATAATCAAGCTCACCCAACCAAGAACGTTCAAAATCAGCTAAGGTTTTTTTCAGAATTGGGCCACTAATAAGCTGAGTAGTAACCCCCGCCAACAGAAAATTTGTTTAAAGTTTCTAAATACTTAATACTCAGAAAAAAAATATAAAAAATTTGTACATTTATATAAAGACTATATGGACTGACATCATAATCAGACTCACACAACTAAGAGGTTTTTTTTTCAGAAATAGGCCATTAGGCCGAGTAATCCCCGACAACAGAAAATTCGTTAACAGTTTCTAAGTATTTAATACTTAATAAACGAGTAGAACACGTTCAGACATTAAGTGCTGAAATATATTGTGCATGAATATAGAGATTTTGTGGACGGTACATATAAATTAAGCTAACACAACCTCGTACAAAACACCTCTAAGGTCTTTACGATAAATCATTCAGCCGTGTGACCCATTCCAACAGGAAATTCGTTAACAGTTTTAAAATATTCAACACCCAGTTAACCAGAAGAACAATTTCAGACATTTAGTGCTGAAAAATATTTTACATGTGTATAAAGATTATGTGGACTGTCCACACAATCAAGCTTACACAATCACCTACAAAAAGCTTTAAGGTCTATCAGAAATGAACCATTCAACCGAGTGACCCTCTGCCAACAGAAAATTCGGTGTAGTTTCTAAATGTTTCATTCTCACTAAACCAGCATAACAAGTTCAGACATTAAGTGCTGAAAGCTTGAACATGTATATAAAGAGTGGGTGGACAGTTTACATAATCAAGTTCACATAACCACTTACAGAAAGACATTAATATTTATCAGAAATGAGCCATTAAGCCATGCGATACTCGCCAGCAACAAATTCGTAAATAGTTTCAAGACATTTAATACTAAGTCTCTTGGTCAAGAATAAATTGTAGAAAAAGAAACCATTTCTATGTTGTCATACAAGTGACAAGTGATCGTTATATTTATTAAATCTATGTTGGAGACCAACCTTAAAGTAAGAAAGTTTAGCACTGATTTCGCCAAGACATAAAACTTTTGAGATACAATTTTTAAGGTTGGACAGACAATACGGAACATTGAACAAAATATCGCGTTTTGCTGTACTGTGACGTAAGTTAAATTATTGAAATATTCTTTACAGGTTTTTGTCACATTTATTAAAATATCGATCTAGTTTTGCTAAATTTAATATGTTCTGGTACGGTTTTTTACAACTATTTCGTTGATCGCGACTTTGAACAATATTCATATTAAAATTTGGTTCACAATTTGTTTAATATACCTTTGATACCTGTCTATGAACAAGTTTATACCGTATTTGCAGATTATGTGGGCCGCCCACAGTGTCGGATCCTCGAAATCCGGTTAGTACACAGACGCCATATACAGGTCAGCATCATTAAGCAATCTAAACCGACGCCTCATTACAATGTCAACCTGATACATTTCTTTAATATTGGTGTTTTAAGTGCCGGTTTTCGGTAAAGATAGTCTTGTCCGACTTTTACTTCGTTTTTCATGAAAAGATTATTAGGCCCTGTTCACTTTAGAAAACATTCATTTTGGAGTAAGAAGAATAACTTGAGACATTGTGCAATGAAATGTATTGTACATGTATATAAAGATTATGTGGACTGTCCACATAATCAAGCTCACACAACCAAGTACGTTCAAAATCCGATAAGGTTTTTCAGAATTGGGCTACTAAGCCGAGTAGTAACCCCCGCCAACAGAAAATTCGTGGAAAGTTTCTAAATACTTAATACTCAGTAAAAAAGATATCAAAAATTGTACGTGAATATAAAGACTTTATTGACTGACATCATAATCAGACTCACACAACTAAGAGGTTTTTTCAGAAATAGGCCATTAGGCCGAGTAATCCCCGCCAACGGAAAATTCACTGCTTTAATATTGGCCTTTCAAAAATTTTTACGACAAAGGTAATTTTTGGCCAGCTTTCATTTCGTTTTTAATGAAATGATTATTGTTCACTTTAGGTAACATCCATTTTGAAGTGACAGGAAGAAGTTCAGACATTGTGCATTGAAAGGTATTGTACATGTATATAAAGATTATGTGGACTGTCCACAGAATCAAGCTCACACAACCAAGTACGTTCAAAATCCGATAAGGTTTTTCAGAATTGGGCTACTAAGCCGAGTAGTAACCCCCGCCAACAGAAAATTCGTGGAAAGTTTCTAAATACTTAATACTCAGTAAAAAAGATATGAAAAATTGTACATGAATATAAAGACTATATTGACTGACATCATAATCAGACTCACACAACTAAGAGGTTTTTTCAGAAATAGGCCATTAGGCCGAGTAATCCCCGAAAACAGAAAATTCACTTCTTTAATATTGGCCTTTCAAAAATTTTTACGACAAAGGTAATTTTTGGGCAGCTTTTATTTCGTTTTTAATGAAATGATTATTGTTCACTTTAGGTAACATTCATTTTGAAGTGACAGGAACAAGTTCATACATTGTGCATTGAAAGGTATTGTACATGTATATAAAGGTTATGTGGACTGTCCACATAATCAAGCTCACACAACCAAGTACGTTCAAAATCCGATAAGGTTTTTCAGAATTGTGCTTCTAAGCCGAGTAGTAACCCCCGCCAACAGAAAATTCGTGGAAAGTTTCTAAATACTTAATACTCAGTAAAAAAGATATCAAAAATTGTACATGAATAAAAGACTATATTGACTGACATCATAATCAGACTCACACAACTAAGAGGTTTTTTCAGAAATAGGCCATTAGGCCGAGTAATCCCCGAAAACAGAAAATTCACTGCTTTAATATTGGCCTTTCAAAAATTTTTACGACAAAGGTAATTTTTGGCCAGCTTTTATTTCGTTTTTAATGAAATGATTATTGTTCACTTTAGGTAACATTCATTTTGAAGTGACAGGAACAAGTTCATACATTGTGCATTGAAAGGTATTGTACATGTATATAAAGATTATGTGGACTGTCCACATAATCAAGCTCACACAACCAAGTACGTTCAAAATCCGATAAGGTTTTTCAGAATTGGGCTACTAAGCCGAGTAGTAACCCCCGCCAACAGAAAATTCGTGGAAAGTTTCTAAATACTTAATACTCAGTAAAAAAGATATGAAAAATTGTACATGAATATAAAGACTATATTGACTGACATCATAATCAGACTCACACAACTAAGAGGTTTTTTCAGAAATAGGCCATTAGGCCGAGTAATCCCCGAAAACAGAAAATTCACTTCTTTAATATTGGCCTTTCAAAAATTTTTACGACAAAGGTAATTTTTGGCCAGCTTTTATTTCGTTTTTAATGAAATGATTATTGTTCACTTTAGGTAACATTCATTTTGAAGTGACAGGAACAAGTTCATACATTGTGCATTGAAAGGTATTGTACATGTATATAAAGATTATGTGGACTGTCCACATAAACAAGCTCACACAACCAAGTACGTTCAAAATCCGATAAGGTTTTTCAGAATTGGGCTACTAAGCCGAGTAGTAACCCCCGCCAACAGAAAATTCGTGGAAAGTTTCTAAATACTTAATACTCAGTAAAAAAGATATGAAAAATTGTACATGAATATAAAGACTATATTGACTGACATCATAATCAGACTCACACAACTAAGAGGTTTTTTCAGAAATAGGCCATTAGGTGGAGTAATCCCCGCCAACAGAAAATTCACTGCTTTAATATTGGTCTTTCAAAAATTTTTACGACAAAGGTAATTTTTGGCCAGCTTTTATTTCGTTTTTAATGAAATGATTATTGTTCACTTTAGGTAACTTCCATTTTGAAGTGACAGGAAGAAGTTCAGACATTGTGCATTGAAAGGTATTGTACATGTTTATAAAGATTATGTGGACTGTCCACATAATCAAGCTCACACAACCAAGTACGTTCAAAATCCGATAAGGTTTTTCAGAATTGGGCTACTAAGCCGAGTAGTAACCCCCGCCAACAGAAAATTCGTGGAAAGTTTCTAAATACTTAATACTCAGTAAAAAAGATATGAAAAATTGTACATGAATATAAAGACTATATTGACTGACATCATAATCAGACTCACACAACTAAGAGGTTTTTTCAGAAATAGGCCATTAGGTGGAGTAATCCCCGCCAACAGAAAATTCACTGCTTTAATATTGGTCTTTCAAAAATTTTTACGACAAAGGTAATTTTTGACCAGCTTTTATTTCGTTTTTAATGAAATGATTATTGTTCACTTTAGGTAACATCCATTTTGAAGTGACAGGAAGAAGTTCAGACATTGTGCATTGAAAGGTATTGTACATGTTTATAAAGATTATGTGGACTGTCCACATAATCAAGCTCACACAACCAAGTACGTTCAAAATCCGATAAGGCCTTTGAGAATTGGGCTACTAAGCCGAGTAGTAACCCCCGCCAACAGAAAATTCGTGGAAAGTTTCTAAATACTTAATACTCAGTAAAAAAGATATGAAATTTTGTACATGAATATTAAGACTGTATTGACTGACATCATAATCAGACTCACACAACTAAGAGGTTTTTTTCAGAAACAGGCCATAGGGCCGAGTGATCCCCGAAAACAGAAAATTCACTGCTTTAATATTGGCCTTTCAAAAATTTTTACGACAAAGGTAATTTTTGACCAGCTTTTATTTCGTTTTTAATGAAATGATTATTGTTCACTTTAGGTAACATCCATTTTGAAGTGACAGGAACAAGTTCAGACATTGTGCATTGAAAGGTATTGTACATGTATATAAAGATTATGTGGACTGTCCACATAATCAAGCTCACACAGCCAAGTACGTTCAAATTCCGATAAGGTTTTTCAGAATTGGGCAACTACGCCGAGTAGTAACCCCCGCCAACAGAAAATTCGTGGAAAGTTTCTAAATACTTAATACTCAGTAAAAAAGATATCAAAAATTGTACGTGAATATAAAGACTATATTGACTGACATCATAATCAGACTCACACAACTAAGAGGTTTTTTTCAGAAATAGGCCATTAGGCCGAGTAATCCCCGCCAACAGAAAATTCACTGCTTTAATATTGGTCTTTCAAAAATTTTTACGACAAAGGTAATTTTTGGCCAGGTTTTATTTTGTTTTTAATGAAATGATTATTGTTCACTTTAGGTAACATCCATTTTGAAGTGACAGGAAGAAGTTCAGACATTGTGCATTGAAAGGTATTGTACATGTATATAAAGATTACGTGGACTGTCTACATAATCAAGCTCACACAACCAAGTACGTTCAAAATCCGATAAGGTTTTTCAGAATTGGGCTACTAAGCCGAGTAGTAACCCCCGCCAACAGAAAATTCGTGGAAAGTTTCTAAATACTTAATACTCAGTAAAAAAGATATGAAAAATTGTACATGAATATAAAGACTATATTGACTGACATCATAACCAGACTCACACAACTAAGAGGTTTTTTTTCAGAAATAGGCCATTAGGCCGAGTAATCCCCGCCAACAGAAAATTCACTGCTTTAATATTGGCCTTTCAAAAATTTTTACGACAAAGGTAATTTTTGGGCAGCTTTTATTTCGTTTTTAATGAAAAGATTATTGTTCACTTTAGGTAACATCCATTTTGAAGTGACACGAGCAAGTTCAGACATTGTGCATTGAAAGGTATTGTACATGTATATAAAGATTATGTGGACTGTCCACATAAACAAGCTCACACAACCAAGTACGTTCAAAATCCGATAATGTTTTTCAGAATTGTGCTACTACGCCGAGTAGTAACCCCCGCCAACAGAAAATTCGTGGAAAGTTTCTAAATACTTAATACTCAGTAAAAAAGATATCAAAAATTGTACATGAATATAAAGACTATATTGACTGACATCATAAGCAGACTCACACAACTAAGAGTTTTTTTTTCAGAAATAGGCCATTAGGTGGAGTAATCCCCGCCAACAGAAAATTCACTGCTTTAAAATTGGTCTTTCAAAAATTTTTACGACAAAGGTAATTTTTGGCCAGCTTTTATTTCGTTTTTAATGAAATGATTATTGTTCACTTTAGGTAACTTCCATTTTGAAGTGACAGGAAGAAGTTCAGACATTGTGCATTGAAAGGTATTGTACATGTTTATAAAGATTATGTGGACTGTCCACATAATCAAGCTCACACAACCAAGTACGTTCAAAATCCGATAAGGCCTTTGAGAATTGGGCTACTAAGCCGAGTAGTAACCCCCGCCAACAGAAAATTCGTGGAAAGTTTCTAAATACTTAATACTCAGTAAAAAAGATATGAAATTTTGTACATGAATATTAAGACTGTATTGACTGACATCATAATCAGACTCACACAACTAAGAGGTTTTTTTCAGAAATAGGCCATTAGGCCGAGTAATCCCCGCCAACAGAAAATTCACTGCTTTAATATTGGTCTTTCAAAAATTTTTACGACAAAGGTAATTTTTGGCCAGCTTTTATTTCGTTTTTAATGAAATGATTATTGTTCACTTTAGGTAACATTCATTTTGAAGTGACAGGAACAAGTTCATACATTGTGCATTGAAAGGTATTGTACATGTATATAAAGATTACGTGGACTGTCTACATAATCAAGCTCACACAACCAAGTACGTTCAAAATCCGATAAGGTTTTTCAGAATTGGGCTACTAAGCCGAGTAGTAACCCCCGCCAACAGAAAATTCGTGGAAAGTTTCTAAATACTTAATACTCAGTAAAAAAGATATGAAAAATTGTACATGAATATAAAGACTATATTGACTGACATCATAACCAGACTCACACAACTAAGAGGTTTTTTTTCAGAAATAGGCCATTAGGCCGAGTAATCCCCGCCAACAGAAAATTCACTGCTTTAATATTGGCCTTTCAAAAATTTTTACGACAAAGGTAATTTTTGGGCAGCTTTTATTTCGTTTTTAATGAAATGATTATTGTTCACTTTAGGTAACATTCATTTTGAAGTGACAGGAACAAGTTCATACATTGTGCATTGAAAGGTATTGTACATGTATATAAAGATTATGTGGACTGTCCACATAATCAAGCTCACACAACCAAGTACGTTCAAAATCCGATAAGGTTTTTCAGAATTGGGCTACTAAGCCGAGTAGTAACCCCCGCCAACAGAAAATTCGTGGAAAGTTTCTAAATACTTAATACTCAGTAAAAAAGATATCAAAAATTGTACATGAATATAAAGACTATATTGACTGACATCATAAGCAGACTCACACAACTAAGAGTTTTTTTTTCAGAAATAGGCCATTAGGTGGAGTAATCCCCGCCAACAGAAAATTCACTGCTTTAAAATTGGTCTTTCAAAAATTTTTACGACAAAGGTAATTTTTGGCCAGCTTTTATTTCGTTTTTAATGAAATGATTATTGTTCACTTTAGGTAACTTCCATTTTGAAGTGACAGGAAGAAGTTCAGACATTGTGCATTGAAAGGTATTGTACATGTTTATAAAGATTATGTGGACTGTCCACATAATCAAGCTCACACAACCAAGTACGTTCAAAATCCGATAAGGCCTTTGAGAATTGGGCTACTAAGCCGAGTAGTAACCCCCGCCAACAGAAAATTCGTGGAAAGTTTCTAAATACTTAATACTCAGTAAAAAAGATATGAAATTTTGTACATGAATATTAAGACTGTATTGACTGACATCATAATCAGACTCACACAACTAAGAGGTTTTTTTCAGAAATAGGCCATTAGGCCGAGTAATCCCCGCCAACAGAAAATTCACTGCTTTAATATTGGTCTTTCAAAAATTTTTACGACAAAGGTAATTTTTGGCCAGCTTTTATTTCGTTTTTAATGAAATGATTATTGTTCACTTTAGGTAACATTCATTTTGAAGTGACAGGAACAAGTTCATACATTGTGCATTGAAAGGTATTGTACATGTATATAAAGATTACGTGGACTGTCTACATAATCAAGCTCACACAACCAAGTACGTTCAAAATCCGATAAGGTTTTTCAGAATTGGGCTACTAAGCCGAGTAGTAACCCCCGCCAACAGAAAATTCGTGGAAAGTTTCTAAATACTTAATACTCAGTAAAAAAGATATGAAAAATTGTACATGAATATAAAGACTATATTGACTGACATCATAACCAGACTCACACAACTAAGAGGTTTTTTTTCAGAAATAGGCCATTAGGCCGAGTAATCCCCGCCAACAGAAAATTCACTGCTTTAATATTGGCCTTTCAAAAATTTTTACGACAAAGGTAATTTTTGGGCAGCTTTTATTTCGTTTTTAATGAAATGATTATTGTTCACTTTAGGTAACATCCATTTTGAAGTGACAGGAGCAAGTTCAGACATTGTGCATTGAAAGGTATTGTACATGGATATAAAGATTATGTGGACTGTCCACATAAACAAGCTCACACAACCAAGTACGTTCAAAATCCGATAATGTTTTTCAGAATTGTGCTACTAAGCCGAGTAGTAACCCCCGCCAACAGAAAATTCGTGGAAAGTTTCTAAATACTTAATACTCAGTAAAAAAGATATCAAAAATTGTACATGAATATAAAGACTATATTGACTGACATCATAAGCAGACTCACACAACTAAGAGTTTTTTTTTTCAGAAATAGGCCATTAGGTGGAGTAATCCCCGCCAACAGAAAATTCACTGCTTTAAAATTGGTCTTTCAAAAATTTTTACGACAAAGGTAATTTTTGGCCAGCTTTTATTTCGTTTTTAATGAAATGATTATTGTTCACTTTCGGTAACTTCCATTTTGAAGTGACAGGAAGAAGTTCAGACATTGTGCATTGAAAGGTATTGTACATGTTTATAAAGATTATGTGGACTGTCCACATAATCAAGCTCACACAACCAAGTACGTTCAAAATCCGATAAGGCCTTTGAGAATTGGGCTACTAAGCCGAGTAGTAACCCCCGCCAACAGAAAATTCGTGGAAAGTTTCTAAATACTTAATACTCAGTAAAAAAGATATGAAATTTTGTACATGAATATTAAGACTGTATTGACTGACATCATAATCAGACTCACACAACTAAGAGGTTTTTTTCAGAAATAGGCCATTAGGCCGAGTAATCCCCGCCAACAGAAAATTCACTGCTTTAATATTGGTCTTTCAAAAATTTTTACGACAAAGGTAATTTTTGGCCAGCTTTTATTTCGTTTTTAATGAAATGATTATTGTTCACTTTAGGTAACATTCATTTTGAAGTGACAGGAACAAGTTCATACATTGTGCATTGAAAGGTATTGTACATGTATATAAAGATTATGTGGACTGTCCACATAATCAAGCTCACACAACCAAGTACGTTCAAAATCCGATAAGGTTTTTCAGAATTGGGCTACTAAGCCGAGTAGTAACCCCCGCCAACAGAAAATTCGTGGAAAGTTTCTAAATACTTAATACTCAGTAAAAAAGATATGAAAAATTGTACATGAATATAAAGACTATATTGAATGACATCATAATCAGACTCACACAACTAAGAGGTTTTTTCAGAAATAGGCCATAGGGCCGAGTGATCCCCGAAAACAGAAAATTCACTGCTTTAATATTGGCCTTTCAAAAATTTTTACGACAGAGGTAATTTTTGGCCAGCTTTTATTTCGTTTTTGATGAAATGATTATTGTTCACTTTAGGTAACATCCATTTTGAAGTGACAGGAACAAGTTCAGACATTGTGCATTGAAAGGTATTGTACATGTATATAAAGATTATGTGGACTGTCCACATAATCAAGCTCACACAGCCAAGTACGTTCAAATTCCGATCAGGTTTTTCAGAATTGGGCTACTACGCCGAGTAGTAACCCCCGCCAACAGAAAATTCGTGGAAAGTTTCTAAATACTTAATACTCAGTAAAAAAGATATCAAAAATTTTACATGAATATAAAGACTATATTGACTGACATCATAATCAGACTCACACAACTAAGAGGTTTTTTTCAGAAATAGGCCATTAGGCCGAGTAATCCCCGCCAACAGAAAATTCACTGCTTTAATATTGGTCTTTCAAAAATTTTTACGACAAAGGTAATTTTTGGCCAGCTTTTATTTTGTTTTTAATGAAATGATTATTGTTCACTTTAGGTAACATCCATTTTGAAGTGACAGGAAGAAGTTCAGACATTGTGCATTGAAAGGTATTGTACATGTATATAAAGATTACGTGGACTGTCTACATAATCAAGCTCACATAACCAAGTACGTTCAAAATCCGATAAGGTTTTTCAGAATTGGGCTACTAAGTCGAGTAGTAACCCCCGCCAACAGAAAATTCGTGGAAAGTTTCTAAATACTTAATACTCAGTAAAAAAGATATGAAAAATTGTACATGAATATAAAGACTATATTGACTGACATCATAACCAGACTCACACAACTAAGAGGTTTTTTTTTTCAGAAATAGGCCATTAGGCCGAGTAATCCCCGCCAACAGAAAATTCACTGCTTTAATATTGGCCTTTCAAAAATTTTTACGACAAAGGTAATTTTTGGGCAGCTTTTATTTCGTTTTTAATGAAATGATTATTGTTCACTTTAGGTAACATCCATTTTGAAGTGACAGGAGCAAGTTCAGACATTGTGCATTGAAAGGTATTGTACATGTATATAAAGATTATGTGGACTGTCCACATAAACAAGCTCACACAACCAAGTACGTTCAAAATGCGATAAGGTTTTTCAGAATTGTGCTTCTAAGCCGAGTAGTAACCCCCGCCAACAGAAAATTCGTGGAAAGTTTCTAAATACTTAATACTCAGTAAAAAAGATATCAAAAATTGTACATGAATATAAAGACTATATTGACTGACATCATAAGCAGACTCACACAACTAAGAGTTTTTTTTGAGAAATAGGCCATTAGGCCGAGTAATCCCCGCCAACAGAAAATTCACTGCTCTAAAATTGGTCTTTCAAAAATTTTTACGACAGAGGTAATTTCTGGCCAGCTTTTATTTCGTTTTTAATGAAATGATTATTGTTCACTTTAGGTAACATCCATTTTGAAGTGACAGGAACAAGTTCAGACATTGTGCATTGGAAGGTATTGTACATGTTTATAAAGATTATGTGGACTGTCCACATAATCAAGCTCACACAACCAAGTACGTTCAAAATCCGATAAGGCCTTTGAGAATTGGGCTACTAAGCCGAGTAGTAACCCCCGCCAACAGAAAATTCGTGGAAAGTTTCTAAATACTTAATACTCAGTAAAAAAGATATGAAATTTTGTACATGAATATTAAGACTGTATTGACTGACATCATAATCAGACTCACACAACTAAGAGGTTTTTTTCAGAAATAGGCCATTGGGCCGAGTGATCCCCGAAAACAGAAAATTCACTGCTTTAATATTGGCCTTTCAAAAATTTTTACGACAGAGGTAATTTTTGGGCAGCTTTTATTTCGTTTTTAATGAAATGATTATTGTTCACTTTAGGTAACATCCATTTTAAAGTGACAGGAAGAAGTTCAGACATTGTGCATTGAAAGGTATTGTACATGTATATAAAGATTATGTGGACTGTCCACATAATCAAGCTCACGCAGCCAAGTACGTTCAAATTCCGATAAGGTTTTTCAGAATTGGGCTACTACGCCGAGTAGTAACCCCCGCCAACAGAAAATTCGTGGAAAGTTTCTAAATACTTAATACTCAGTAAAAAAGATATCAAAAATTGTACATGAATATAAAGACTATATTGACTGACATCATAACCAGACTCACACAACTAAGAGGTTTTTTTTTCAGAAATAGGCCATTAGGCCGAGTAATCCCCGCCAACAGAAAATTCACTGCTTTAATATTGGCCTTTCAAAAATTTTTACGACAAAGGTAATTTTTGGCCAGCTTTTATTTCGTTTTTAATGAAATGATTATTGTTCACTTTAGGTAACATCCATTTTGAAGTGACAGGAGCAAGTTCAGACATTGTGCATTGAAAGGTATTGTACATGTATATAAAGATTATGTGGACTGTCCACATAATCAAGCTCACACAACCAAGTACGTTCAAAATCCGATCAGGTTTTTCAGAATTGGGCTACTAAGCCGAGTAGTAACCCCCGCCAACAGAAAATTCGTTGAAAGTTTCTAAATACTTAATACTCAGTAAAAAAGATATGAAAAATTGTATATGAATATAAAGACTATATTGACTGACATCATAACCAGACTCACACAACTAAGAGGGTTTTTTCAGAAATAGGCCATTAGGCCGAGAAATCCCCGCCAACGGAAAATTCACTGCTTTAATATTGGCCTTTCAAAAATTTTTACGACAAAGGTAATTTTTGGGCAGCTTTTATTTCGTTTTTAATGAAATGATTATTGTTCACTTTAGGTAACATCCATTTTGAAGTGACAGGAAGAAGTTCAGACATTGTGCATTGAAAGGTATTGTACATGTATATAAAGATTACGTGGACTGTCCACATAATCAAGCTCACACAACCAAGTACGTTCAAAATCCGATAAGGTTTTTCAGAATTGGGCTACTAAGCCGAGTAGTAACCCCCGCCAACAGAAAATTCGTGGAAAGTTTCTAAATACTTAATACTCAGTAAAAAAGATATGAAAAATTGTACATGAATATAAAGACTATATTGACTGACATCATAACCAGACTCACACAACTAAGAGGTTTTTTTTCAGAAATAGGCCATTAGGCCGAGTAATCCCCGCCAACAGAAAATTCACTGCTTTAATATTGGCCTTTCAAAAATTTTTACGACAAAGGTAATTTTTGGCCAGCTTTTATTTCGTTTTTAATGAAATGATTATTGTTCACTTTAGGTAACATCCATTTTGAAGTGACAGGAGCAAGTTCAGACATTGTGCATTGAAAGGTATTGTACATGTATATAAAGATTATGTGGACTGTCCACAGAATCAAGCTCACACAACCAAGTACGTTCAAAATCCGATCAGGTTTTTCAGAATTGGGCTACTAAGCCGAGTAGTAACCCCCGCCAACAGAAAATTCGTTGAAAGTTTCTAAATACTTAATACTCAGTAAAAAAGATATGAAAAATTGTATATGAATATAAAGACTATATTGACTGACATCATAACCAGACTCACACAACTAAGAGGTTTTTTTCAGAAATAGGCCATTAGGCCGAGTAATCCCCGCCAACGGAAAATTCACTGCTTTAATATTGGCCTTTCAAAAATTTTTACGACAAAGGTAATTTTTGGCCAGCTTTTATTTCGTTTTTAATGAAATGATTATTGTTCACTTTAGGTAACATCCATTTTAAAGTGACAGGAAGAAGTTCAGACATTGTGCATTGAAAGGTGTTGTACATGTATATAAAGATTATGTGGACTGTCCACATAATCAAGCTCACACAACCAAGTACGTTCAAAATCCGATAAGGTTTTTCAGAATTGGGCTACTAAGCCGAGTAGTAACCCCCGCCAACAGAAAATTCGTGGAAAGTTTCTAAATACTTAATACTCAGTAAAAAAGATATCAAAAATTGTACATGAATATAAAGACTATATTGACTGACATCATAACCAGACTCACACAACTAAGAGGTTTTTTTTCAGAAATAGGCCATTAGGCCGAGTAATCCCCGCCAACAGAAAATTCACTGCTTTAATATTGGCCTTTCAAAAATTTTTACGACAAAGGTAATTTTTGGGCAGCTTTTATTTCGTTTTTAATGAAATGATTATTGTTCACTTTAGGTAACATCCATTTTGAAGTGACAGGAGCAAGTTCAGACATTGTGCATTGAAAGGTATTGTACATGTATATAAAGATTATGTGGACTGTCCACATAATCAAGCTCACACAACCAAGTACGTTCAAAATCCGATCAGGTTTTTCAGAATTGGGCTACTACGCCGAGTAGTAACCCCCGCCAACAGAAAATTCGTTGAAAGTTTCTAAATACTTAATACTCAGTAAAAAAGATATGAAAAATTGTATATGAATGTAAAGACTATATTGACTGACATCATAACCAGACTCACACAACTAAGAGGTTTTTTTCAGAAATAGGCCATTAGGCCGAGTAATCCCCGCCAACGGAAAATTCACTGCTTTAATATTGGCCTTTCAAAAATTTTTACGACAAAGGTAATTTTTGGCCAGCTTTTATTTCGTTTTTAATGAAATGATTATTGTTCACTTTAGGTAACATCCATTTTAAAGTGACAGGAAGAAGTTCAGACATTGTGCATTGAAAGGTGTTGTACATGTATATAAAGATTATGTGGACTGTCCACATAATCAAGCTCACACAACCAAGTACGTTCAAAATCCGATAAGGTTTTTCAGAATTGGGCTACTAAGCCGAGTAGTAACCCCCGCCAACAGAAAATTCGTGGAAAGTTTCTAAATACTTAATACTCAGTAAAAAAGATATCAAAAATTGTACATGAATATAAAGACTATATTGACTGACATCATAATCAGACTCACACAACTAAGAGGTTTTTTTCAGAAATAGGCCATTAGGCCGAGTAATCCCCGCCAACAGAAAATTCACTGCTTTAATATTGGCCTTTCAAAAATTTTTACGACAAAGGTAATTTTTGGGCAGCTTTTATTTCGTTTTTAATGAAATGATTATTGTTCACTTTAGGTAACATCCATTTTGAAGTGACAGGAGCAAGTTCAGACATTGTGCATTGAAAGGTATTGTACATGTATATAAAGATTATGTGGACTGTCCACATAATCAAGCTCACACAACCAAGTACGTTCAAAATCCGATCAGGTTTTTCAGAATTGGGCTACTACGCCGAGTAGTAACCCCCGCCAACAGAAAATTCGTTGAAAGTTTCTAAATACTTAATACTCAGTAAAAAAGATATGAAAAATTGTATATGAATGTAAAGACTATATTGACTGACATCATAACCAGACTCACACAACTAAGAGGGTTTTTTCAGAAATAGGCCATTAGGCCGAGTAATCCCCGCCAACAGAAAATTCACTGCTTTAATATTGGCCTTTCAAAAATTTTTACGACAAAGGTAATTTTTGGCCAGCTTTTATTTCGTTTTTAATGAAATGATTATTGTTCACTTTAGGTAACATCCATTTTGAAGTGACAGGAGCAAGTTCAGACATTGTGCATTGAAAGGTATTGTACATGTATATAAAGATTACGTGGACTGTCCACAGAATCAAGCTCACACAACCAAGTACGTTCAAAATCCGATCAGGTTTTTCAGAATTGGGCTACTAAGCCGAGTAGTAACCCCCGCCAACAGAAAATTCGTTGAAAGTTTCTAAATACTTAATACTCAGTAAAAAAGATATGAAAAATTGTATATGAATATAAAGACTATATTGACTGACATCATAACCAGACTCACACAACTAAGAGGTTTTTTTCAGAAATAGGCCATTAGGCCGAGTAATCCCCGCCAACGGAAAATTCACTGCTTTAATATTGGCCTTTCAAAAATTTTTACGACAAAGGTAATTTTTGGCCAGCTTTTATTTCGTTTTTAATGAAATGATTATTGTTCACTTTAGGTAACATCCATTTTAAAGTGACAGGAAGAAGTTCAGACATTGTGCATTGAAAGGTATTGTACATGTATATAAAGATTATGTGGACTGTCCACATAATCAAGCTCACACAACCAAGTACGTTCAAAATCCGATAAGGTTTTTCAGAATTGGGCTACTAAGCCGAGTAGTAACCCCCGCCAACAGAAAATTCGTGGAAAGTTTCTAAATACTTAATACTCAGTAAAAAAGATATCAAAAATTGTACATGAATATAAAGACTATATTGACTGACATCATAACCAGACTCACACAACTAAGAGGTTTTTTTTCAGAAATAGGCCATTAGGCCGAGTAATCCCCGCCAACAGAAAATTCACTGCTTTAATATTGGCCTTTCAAAAATTTTTACGACAAAGGTAATTTTTGGGCAGCTTTTATTTCGTTTTTAATGAAATGATTATTGTTCACTTTAGGTAACATCCATTTTGAAGTGACAGGAGCAAGTTCAGACATTGTGCATTGAAAGGTATTGTACATGTATATAAAGATTATGTGGACTGTCCACATAATCAAGCTCACACAACCAAGTACGTTCAAAATCCGATAAGGTTTTTCAGAATTGGGCTACTAAGCCGAGTAGTAACCCCCGCCAACAGAAAATTCGTGGAAAGTTTCTAAATACTTAATACTCAGTAAAAAACATATAAAAAAATTGTACATGAATATAAAGACTATATTGACTGACATAATAATCAGACTCACACAACTAAGAGTTTTTTTTTATGTCGACGGTCCACTCCACATTATCAAGTTCACACAACCACGTATGAACATGCTTTAAAGTTTGTCCGAAACGAGCCATTCGGCCGAGTGAACCTTACCAACAGAAAATTCGTAAAGGGTTTCTATATTTTTATTTTTTGAGGGGTCAAAATTTAAATGCAACAGAACAATTTACTTTGTTTTGTCTTACGAGTGACAGGACATTGTAGTATCATTAAATCGATGCCGGAGACATATGTTTAAGTGAGAAAGATTATCACTGATTTCGCCCGACATTAATCTTTTAGAGACACGATCCTTTAGTTCACACAACCATGTACAAAGAGGTTACAGGGTTCATCAGAAACATTCGGCCAAGTGACTTCCGTCAACAGAAAATTTGTAAACAGTTTGTAGACATCTTATACGCACCTAACCAGTGTGTGGGTCACGAACTAAAAGCTTAAAACAAATCATTTTCTATGTAAGTGAAGTTATGGGGACCGTCCACACATCCCAAGTCCACACTGTCTCATACACTATGTTATGTGTATACGTATAAGCCTACGAGGGGGATATGGGGACCGTCCACACAGTCCATGTCCACGGTGTCTTATATACCACTTTTCTTCAAAAACATAAATTTGTAGTTTTTAAAGGTATAGCTAGCCTAAATGATGAGTTTAAAAGCAACCAGTGAAATTGCTCCTCTCTCCTTTTAATATATCTAGAAGACCCCATAATCCTGTCTAGTGCCGATGTCCACATAAAACAGGTAATATAAATATATATATATATATATATATATATATACATATATATATATATGTATATACATATATATGTATATATATATATATATATATATATATATATATATATATATATATATATATAAAGACGAAAAACAGAGGCCACCAGACACACGAAATATTACTGTCATCCATAAAAGTTTATTAAATGTTGAAAAGTAAAACAGGATAGGTAAATCTCAAAGCAGTTTGATGAAGACACTGGTAAAACGTAAAAAGTTAAAAGTGTAAAATTGTACAACGTTTCGAAAGGGTAGACCTTTCTTGATCACGTACACATGCAAACTGATGCTTAATCTCGGACAAAACCTTCTAACAAAAGAGACCGCTGCAGAGGAGGGCTAACAGGTTATATGTCAAATCCTTAACATTTATACCTACTGGAGCGAACGTGTTAAGACGATAAATCCATTTTAGTTCTACTTCTTCTCTAATTGCCTTACTATTGTTGTGGATCTTTTCTATCCCTATCAGCTCAAAATTTTTACAGCTTTGAAAATGTTTTCCCAAAGGGGTAGTCGCTTTTCGAAATTCCTGCCTGTGACCACGATGTCTAATCCTAAGCTCTCCTCCTGTTTCTCCCACGTATTGCTTTTTACAGTCAAGACAGTTCACCAAATACACTACGCCTTTAGTACAACAAGTGATTGAATGAAACAAATTAAACTTTTGACCCGTAGAGAAGCTCCGAATACATTTGGTTTCTTTGAGAGAAGCACAAGTGACACACCGAACTAAATGTGTCTTAAAACACCCCTTAGTCTCACTATTTGAATGGTATATATATATATATATATATATATATATATTGATATTTTTGTATCTACATTAAAGTTGGTGAATTGTAACCGTTTTTGAAGTCTGACAGTATTGTAGTAGTGGTGTTTCATATATTGAACTCTGTACATATGTAAATTGTTTGTAACTGAAGATAATGATGTGATTGTATATAATTAATTGTAGCTCAATAAATGATGGCAAAAAAAATAAAATAAATAAATAAACAAACAAACAAACAGACAAATAAATAAATAAATATTTTTTTCCATCCTCTTTTTTTCAGTGTTTGCATCGAAAATGGTACACGTTAACAGAACAATAATTAACAATTTACAATTTATCTGCATATTAACGTATAGGGATACTATAAACGTACAGTTAGAAATCTCTCCAAAAAAATCAAGCATTTTGCTTACAGGATATACATTTACAATAAACATCGGCTATTTAACTTCCAACACAAGAACCCCACCAATAAAATTCATCAACGTCCCTCTTAAAATTAATGTTTATTGAAAAAGGAGCGGACAGTTTCTAAATGCCAGCTGAAGACTATCATATGTTATTTACTCTTGAATTTCCGATTTTCTTTTCGACTTGTATACTAAATTTGAATTTATATAAAAACTCATTTAAGTTGGGTAACTCAAAATTCAGTTTCTTGTTGAACAAATAAAATTTTAGATGAAAAATCAAAAAGTTATATGGATGTCTTAAGTAGAACTTATACCCAAAAAATAAGTCTTCCTTGGAGAAAGTAAACTGTCTGCCCAACATGCTTTGTTCAACGTCTAAAATAAAATTTAAAGTGATGTTACATTCCCAAAAAAAGTGTTCTATAGATTCGTTCTGTTCTTTACAAAAGGTACAAAGTGGGCTGCCTACGATATTCATACGATAAAGGCGGGCATTAGTGCCTAGAATACGATGAATAAACCGGTATTGAAAGTAGCGAATCTTGCTTTCTTTGCATGAGGTGAAAGGAATTTTACAAATGGTTTGCCATTGGGATTGGTTGAACTGAAAAACTTCGTTCCACTTTGAAAAAGCAACAGAAGGTGTAGTGACAGTTTCAATTAATTGCCTATAGATATAACGGGATACATACAAAATATCATGAAGATTATCTGCCAAGTCATTTAAATTTTCATGATTTAACACATCCAGACTTTCAATCCAAACTCTAGGAATAGCGGATAAAATACCATAAAAAACGGTGAAAGGGAAAACATCCAATGAATATTTTCGTTTAAAGGATTCAAAGCTTAGAGGTCTTTTGTTATTGTCATAAAGATCATTAACCATTAAGACACCTTTTGCATACATATAATCGTAAAATACAATTTCATTATTAATTCTTATCGATGAATTATTCCATATTATTTCATTACCATAATTTTCTGCTGGATTTCGAAATGAGTAGTTTGACCATGCAGCACAAACATCGTAAATAAAATGATTATTAATTGTTAAATCTTTCGCCTGGTAATTACAGTGAAATAATAACTGTTTCCCATATTTATGCAGGTAAAATCAAAAAAGAGTTTCCAGGTAGCAGAAGTATCATCAGTATATCGTTTAACCCATGTGCATTTTAATGCACAAATAAAAGAAGTAATGTGAGTGGCTCCCAAGCCACCTTGATCTATTGGGCAGATCAAAGTAGTTCTTTTTATTTTATCTGGTTTACCACCCCAGATAAAACGGAACAAACGGGTTTCCACTTCTTTAATGAAATTTCTAGGGGGGTCAGGTAGTACTTGAAATAGGAACACTAATTGTGAGAGGGCAAAAGTCTTAATAATAGTAATTCTACCTATAGGTGTTAAATCCCTCGTTGACCAAAGATTTAACTTATTTTTAAGGCGAGAAAGCTTGGGGGTGTAATTCAGATGGAATAAATTATCTCTGTTATTGTCAAAGGTAATACCCAAAACCGTAACAGGGCCAAGAGTCCAAGCAAAATTGAACTCGTCTAGGAAAAGTGGCTTATTACCAGCTAATGGGCCTAAAGGAAAAATACTAGTTTTTTCATAGTTAACTTTTAAACCGAAGGATTCCTCTAGTAAATGAAAGATTTCGGTTACAGCACGTAAGCTATTGTAGGTACCATCGATAAAAATGGTGATATCATCAGCATATTGGGTTATTCTAATTTCCTTTTCCATAACAGATAATCCTGTTAACAAAGGGGAATCATTAATACTGATAGCCAAAATTTCGGCACATATTATAAAAATGTAAGGGCTAAGGGGACACCCCTGTCTAACGCCTCTAGATATATGAAAATATGGGGATGAATAGCCATTATTACAAACGCAAGCTGAAGCATTGGAATCTAGTGTGCGAAGCCACTGAGTAAAACCTTCCTTAAAACCAAAATAGCTAAGGCATTTAAAAATAAAAGCCCATTCCAGGCGATCAAAGGCTTTTTCAAAATCTACAAATAGTAAAAAACCAGACACGTTTAAGTCCTGGCAGTAATCGAGACAATCAAGTATTAAACGAATATTTTCCCCAATGAATCTGTTTTTAATAAAACCAGTTTGATTTGAGTTAATAATAGACGGGATTACTTTTTTAAGTCTAGTAGCTAAAGCCTTTGCGGCAATTTTGTAATCTACGTTTAATAATGATATAGGTCGGTAGTTCTTGACTAAAGTATGATCTTTCTGTGGCTTCGCAATTAAGGTAATCAACCCCCGCCCCTGCTCGTGTGGAAGTTCAATCTTGTCATAAGAGTAATTAAGAGAATTAAGTACATGATTCCCTATCTTATGCCAGAAAGTCTTATAGAACTCAACTGTAAGGCCATCACTCCCTGGACTTTTTCCTTTGCTAGAAGAGTTAAGAGCTTCACAACATTCTTTAAGAGTAAATTTACCTTCACAACTCTCAGCCTCCTCTTCGGATAAAGGATTGCTACAACATTTATTACCAAATATAGTAGAAGGATTGCACCCTTCACTAGTATACAAAGATCTATAGAAAGTTGCCAAAGTACGAATAATTGCTACACTGTTACAGATATCGGTTCCATCGTCGGACTTAAGTTTGCGAATTACGTTAAAGCTTTTGTTACGACTCTCTAAATTTAGGAAGTACTTTGTGTTTCTCTCTCCTTTCTCGACCCATCGTGCTCTTGATCGTATGATTATACCTTGAACTTTATGATCGTAAATACATTGCGATTTCATTCGAGCTTCAGCTAACTTATGGGCATCTTCTGCTAAATTTGATGAATAGTACTTTGGCTCCAAATGTGAAATTTCCTAAATTAAGTTAGTTTCAGTTTTCCTCCTTTCCCTTGCTCTCTTCTTACTATAATCAATCATTGTTTTTCGGATACAATATTTCAAATACTCCCATTGTAAGGGAGGATTCTCGGCAGTATAATTATTTGTTATGTCCGCAATTAAATCAGAAATCAAGGTAATGTACTCTGGGTCAAAGAGTAAAGAGTAAAAGTGACTATCTTATTTTGGTTACCGATTGACCATCGAAAATCTTTTGTTTGTCTCACTGAGGATATTTCACTGGATTCTTCCAAGGAGGTAATTTTTCGCTTTTCTTAAATTGATGATCAACCCAACCGGCTATACAATCTTATGTTAGGTATAAAATTTTATGAAAACGGACTGGTGGCTATTTGCAATGGAAAGTTGACATTGTTGAACACGTTTTATATAGCCCCAAATCTTTATCATTTCAGGTCTACGGGCCATGACTTCGGACGTGTCCTTTTTTGGGACCTTAACGAGTAGTTCTACTCGTTTTCTTAGCTTCTTAAGTTTTTTTTCTAATTTTTTTCCTATCATCCATCCTCAATTTTTCACGATAAATCATTGTTATGTAGTGTTTCTTTGTATCATGGTACTTATTCTGGTTTCCCGACTCTGTCTTGTTTCATTAGGATTGTTTCTAGTGTATTTAATCATGTTTATTTTCTCTGAGTTTAAATGACGGAAGTTAAATTTTGTACATACAATGCAAGAGGTCTTAGACAGAGTAAAAAGAGGAGACAGGTTTTTACTTATCTGCATAAGCATAATAAAGATATTTACTTTATTCAAGAGACCCACAGTGCTCAGATTGACGAACGTTACTGGAAAGCTGAATGGAGTGGGCATATTGTTTTTTGCCACGGCTCGACAATTAGTCGCGGGGTTTGCATTCTTTTTAATCCAACTCTAAATTACACAATCTGTCGAACGGTCGTCTGCGATAATGGACGTTTACTCCTCCTTCAAGTAACTATTAGGCAGAAGAGGTTTACTCTTGTTTGTCTATATGGACCGAATTTAGATGACCCTGGCTTTTTTGAGTTGTTATATCGTAAATTAGAGGATTTTCAATGGGACTCTTTGGTGGTAGGTGGAGATCTTAATTTTGTATTTAATCTTGATTTAGATAAAGCAGGGGGTAATCCCCGTACTAACTTTAAGGGCAGGGATAAATGCATGGAGATCATGTCTTCTTTAAATTTAGTTGACATTTGGAGGGAGAGAAACCCACACGAAAAGCATTTTACTTGGTCCTCAAACATCACTACATGTATACACTGCAGGCTCGACTTTTTTCTTATAGCCCGAAATTTAAGCCATTTAGTAGTAAAAACTAGTTTTACTCCGGGATTGAATTCCGACCACTCATTGGTTCATTTAGATGTTAAGACTTGTAAAGAAGACCAGGTCACTGGAAATTTAATAACTCTTTATATTTTGACCCAGAGTACATTACCTTGATTTCTGATTTAATTGCGGACATAACAAATAATTATACTGCAGAGAATCCTCCCTTACAATGGGAGTATTTGAAATATTGTATCCGAAAAACATCGATTGATTAAAGTAAGAAGAGAGCAAGGGAAAGGAGGAAAACTGAAACTAACTTAATTTAAGGAAATTTCACATTTGGAGCCAAAGTACTATTCATCAAATTTAGCAGAAGATGCCCATAAGTTAGCTGAAGCTCGAATGAAATCGCAATGTATTTACGATCATAAAGTTCAAGGTATAATCATACGATCAAGAGCACGATGGGTCGAGAAAGGAGAGAGAAACACAAAGTACTTCCTAAATTTAGAGAGTCGTAACAAAAGCTTTAACGTAATTCGCAAACTTAAGTCCGACGATGGAACCGATATCTGTAACAGTGTAGCAATTATTCGTACTTTGGCAACTTTCTATAGATCTTTGTATACTAGTGAAGGGTGCAATCCTTCTACTATATTTGGTAATAAATGTTGTAGCAACCCTTTATCCAAAGAGGAGGCTGAGAGTTGTGAAGGTAAATTTACTCTTAAAGAATGTTGTGAAGCTCTTAACTCTTCTAGCAAAGGAAAAAGTCCAGGGAGTGATGGCCTTACAGTTGAGTTCTATAAGACTGTCTGGCATAAGATAGGGAATCATGTACTTAATTCTCTTAATTACTCTTATGACAAGATTGAACTTCCACACGAGCAGGGGCGGGGGGTTGATTACCTTAATTCCGAAGCCACAGAAAGATCATACTTTAGTCAAGAACTACCGACCTATACCATTATTAAACGTAGATTACAAAATTGCCGCAAAGGCTTTAGCTACTAGACTTAAAAAAGTAATCCCGTCTATTATTAACTCAAATCAAACTGGTTTTATTAAAAACAGATTCATTGGGGAAAATATTCGTTTAATACTTGAATGTCTCGATTACTGCCAGGACTTAAACGTGTCTGGTTTTTTACTATTTGTAGATTTTGAAAAAGCCTTTGATCGCCTGGAATGGGCTTTTATTTTTAAATGCCTTAGCTATTTTGGTTTTAAGGAAGGTTTTACTCAGTGGCTTCGCACACTAGATTCCAATGCTTCAGCTTGCGTTTGTAATAATGGCTATTCATCCCCATATTTTCATATATCTAGAGGCGTTAGACAGGGGTGTCCCCTTAGCCGTTACATTTTTATAATATGTGCCGAAATTTTGGCTATCAGTATTAATGATTCCCCTTTGTTAACAGGATTATCTGTTATGGAAAAGGAAATCAGAATAACCCAATATGCTGATGATATCACCATTTTTATCGATGGTACCTACAATAGCTTACGTGCTGTAACCGAAATCTTTCATTTACTAGAGGAATCCTCCGGTTTAAAAGTTAACTATGAAAAAACTAGTATTTTTCCTTTAGGCCCATTAGCTGGTAATAAGCCAATTTTCCTAGACGGGTTCAATTTTTCTTGGACTCTTGGCCCTGTTACGGTTTTGGGTATTACCTTTGACAATAACAGAGATAATTTATTCCATCTGAATTACACCCCCAAGCTTTCTCGCCTTAAAAATAAGTTAAATCTTTGGTCAACGAGGGATTTAACACCTATAGGTAGAATTACTATTATTAAGACTTTTGCCCTTTCACAATTAGTGTTCCTATTTCAAGTACTACCTGACCCCCCTAGAAATTTCATTAAAGAAGTGGAAACCCGTTTGTTCCGTTTTATCTGGGGTGGTAAACCAGATAAAATAAAAAGAACTACTTTGATCTGCCCAATAGATCAAGGTGGCTTGGGAGCCACTCACATTACTTCTTTTATTTGTGCATTAAAATGCACATGGGTTAAACGATATACTGATGATACTTCTGCTACCTGGAAACTCTTTTTTGATTTTACCTGCATAAATATGGGAAACAGTTATTATTTCACTGTAATTACCAGGCGAAAGATTTAACAATTAATAATCATTTTATTTACGATGTTTGTGCTGCATGGTCAAACTACTCATTTCGAAATCCAGCAGAAAATTATGGTAATGAAATAATATGGAATAATTCATCGATAAGAATTAATAATGAAATTGTATTTTACGATTATATGTATGCAAAAGGTGTCTTAATGGTTAATGATCTTTATGACAATAACAAAAGACCTCTAAGCTTTGAATCCTTTAAACGAAAATATTCATTGGATGTTTTCCCTTTCACCGTTTTTTATGGTATTTTATCCGCTATTCCTAGAGTTTGGATTGAAAGTCTGGATGTGTTAAATCATGAAAATTTAAATGACTTGGCAGATAATCTTCATGATATTTTGTATGTATCCCGTTATATCTATAGGCAATTAATTGAAACTGTCACTACACCTTCTGTTGCTTTTTCAAAGTGGAACGAAGTTTTTCAGTTCAACCAATCCCAATGGCAAACCATTTGTAAAATTCCTTTCACCTCATGCAAAGAAAGCAAGATTCGCTACTTTCAATACCGGTTTATTCATCGTATTCTAGGCACTAATGCCCGCCTTTATCGTATGAATATCGTAGGCAGCCCACTCTGTACCTTTTGTAAAGAACAGAACGAATCTGTAGAACCCTTTTTTGGGAATGTAATATCACTTCAAATTTTATTTTAGACGTTGAACAAAGCATGTTGGGCAGACAGTTTACTTTCTCCAAGGAAGACTTATTTTTTGGGTATAAGTTCTACTTAAGACATCCATATAGCTTTTTGATTTTTCATCTAAAATTTTATTTGTTCAACAAGTAACTGAATTTTGAGTTACCCAACTTAAATGAGTTTTTATATAAATTTAAATTTATTATACATGTCGAAAAGAAAATCGGAAATTCAAGAGTAAGTCCCACAATAACATATGATAGTCTTCAGCTGGCATTTAGAAACTGTCCGCTCCTTTTTCAATAACCATAATTTTAAGAGGGACGTTGATGAATTTTATCGGTGGGGTTCTTGTGTTGGAAGTTAAATAGCCGATGTATATTCTGTAAGCGAAACGCTTGATTTTTGTTGGAGAGATTTCTAGCTGTACGTTTATAGTATCCCTATTCGTTAATATGCAGATAACTCGTAAATTGTTAATTATTGTTCTGTTAACTTGTACCATATTCGATGCAAACACTGAATAAAAGAGGATGGAAAAAAAAAGTGTTTACAATGAATTTATAATGTTTACGAAGTTAATGGACAGGGTTAAAATGTTAAATCAATGGATAATGATTTTGAAATTACGAAATTAAGTGTTTACAATTGATTTATAACGTTAACGTAATTAGTGGGAAGGGTTAGGGTGAAATTGTTAAATTAATGGATAATGATTATGAAGGTACGAAATTAACTGTTTACCACCGAGGACGAGCCTGACGTGGCGACGGGTTAGGAGGTGCTTTTTGAGGCTCTCGTAAGTTTTTGTCCAAATCAAGTTCATTTTCCAGATTTTCTAACTTAAAATGTCTTCGAGAGTTGTGCAGTGACTTATTTATCCAGGTTTTTGAAGTATGTACAAAAAAAGAGGAAGACCGAAGGGCAGTTATGGTAAAAAGAAACGTGATGCTCTAGCCGCCGCCAAAATGCAGAAGCAACGCACATCACCCGCCTATAATTCGTCACGTGACGACCGGGCTTCACTAGAGGAAACCAGCTTTGTTGAAGAAGCCTCCTTACTTAGTGTTGAGGAGGAGCAGGACTTATCCCAAAAGCTAGATAATGCCATAGAAAAAGCCATCTCTACCCTCTCAACAGATCTGAGAAATTTAAAGAGTGAACTGAAGAAAGAACTTGAAAACCACGCCAGTAAAATCAAAACGCTTGAAAAAGAAAACCTAGAACTTAAAGCGTGCTGTACATCATTGGAACAGAAGGTGGCCAACCTGGAAAAGGAAAGTATCGAACAATATTCACTTCTTAATAAGCAAGAACGTTTCTCTAGGCGAAACAATCTTCGCCTAGTGGGCTTCAAATATTCTGAGAACGAAGATTGTGTCCAGATAGCTAAAACTGTATTTTCTGAGATGGGGCTGCCAGATTGCAGAATCGAAAGAGCCCACAGGGATGGAAGGTCTGTGGTAGGTCGAGATCGCCATTTGCTTATTAAGTTATCTTTCTACCAGGACAAACTATTTTTGCTGAGAAACGCTAAATCCAAGTTGCGAAACAAACCCTTTTTCTTAACCGACGACCTCACCCAGTTGGACTTAAAGGAAAAGCGAAAATGGACCCCCAAGGTGACGGCACTCTACCAAGCAGGCACCAAACTTCGATTTTCAGGAGGGGTATGGAGGCAGAGCGATGGCCGCCCTTATAAATTTACAGAGTAATTTTGTCATAATCATCTTTATCGTGTCTCTTAAATAGTCTTCTTATGTTATATTTCCAACTATCCTACTAATATTCATTGGAGAACGAAAGGAGGATTCCTACTGAAACCGTCAGTTTATAGAATTTTTCTTTGGGATTTGATGGGAACAAAGGGTTTTTGTAGATGTTTTTCTACTTAAAATTGGTTGGAGCCGCATAAAACTGAATGAATCTACTTCAACTTTACTTGGAGTGAGTTCCTTAATCAACCCAGTCTCTGTGTTAACCCTCCTGTTTTTTACTGATGTTTTCGGGAGCCTCTAACTGTGAGCTGTGTTATGGCTAATGTTCTATTTGACCTATCCAGAAGAAGGTCCTTTTCCATCAGGATTATCGAAGGAGAAAAGAACTCCTGTTTTTCTTGTTTGATTGACTGTTTTTCTTTCTTTTTCTATTTTCCATCTTGTAATTTATGTGAGCATCATACTGCTTTAATTTGTAATATTCGGCTTATCCAAGTCACTGGTACTGAGAATTGTAGACTGTCTGAGGTATGTAAAATATCCCCGATCTCTTTTGTGTTTGATGGCAAAACTTAAGTTCACAAGCTACAATGTAAGGGGCCTCAGACAGTCTAGGAAGCGTAGAAAGGTGTTCAGTTTTCTACATAGTCACATAGCGTAGAAGGGGATGTACAGTTTTGGAAGAATGAATGGGGTGGGAAAATAATTTTCGCACATGGCTCGTCTTCGAGTAGAGGGGTGTGTATTTTGTTCAAACCTGTTTTGAACGTACATTTTATTAATTCCAAGCTTGATGAAAACGGCAGGTATATTATAACTGATGTTACTATTTATGGTAAATCCTTCACAATTATTTGTGTTTACGCCCCCAATATCGATTCGCCGTCATTCTTCGACTCTATTTCTGTCAATCTAAGTAATTTTGCTTGTGAGAATGTTGTCATGGGAGGCGATTTTAACTTAGTCTTTGATTTACACTTAGACAAAATTGGGGGCGTACAGCAAACTAATTTTAGAGCACGGGATCGGTGTTTTGATCTCATGAATAAGCATAGATTGGTTGACGTTTGGAGGGAAAGGAACCCTCACGCTAGGGTGTATACTTGGAGATCTAATGTTACTGCTGGAATCCACTGTAGGTTAGATTTCTTCTTAATTTCCAGCCATTTGGTTAAAAGCACTTTTAATGCTAATATCTCCCCCAGCTTACAATCTGATCATTTTTTAGTCAATCTCGATTTTCAATTATTTTCAGAGAAGAGGGGTCCAGGCTACTGGAAATTTAATAACTCGTTATTGTTTGATAAGGATTATGTAAACTTAATTAATAATTTTTTGGATCATAAAAATGAGAATTCAAGCTTTTCCAATCCACTTTTTAAATGGGAGTATATCAAGTTTAAAGTTCGAGCCATTACCATTGAGTATTCAAAACAAAAAGCTAAAAAACAACGGGAACATGAAGCTACTTTATTAAAGAAAATCGGATCGTTAGAACGAATTTATTTTGAGTCAAATTCCCCGGATGTTTTATATGAGTTGAGTGATTGTAGAACTCAACTTAATTATTTTTATGACCTTAAATTACAAGGAATAATAGTAAGATCCCGAGCCAGGTGGGTGGAAAACGGCGAAAAAGTACAAAATATTTTTTAAACTTGGAAAAAAGACATAAAGAGTGTAGTGTCATTCGAAATCTTCATACTGCTGATGGTACAACTTTAACTGATGGTAAACGTATTCTGAGTGAGATTAGATCGTTTTATGAAACTCTTTACAAAAGTGATGATTGCAATCCCGATATGTTTTTCCAGACCCTACCGGTCATTACTATGTTAGATCAGGACGAGGCCGAGCATTGTGAAGGGCTATTGACAGAGGATGAATGTAAAAAAGCATTATTTTCTCTTTCTACTGGTAAGACACCGGGAAGTGATGGTCTCACTGGGAATTTCTATAGAGGTTTTTGGTCAAAGATAGGGACTTTGGTGACCGCTTCCCTCTGCCAGGCTTTTCATTCCTCTTCCTTGTCTGCAGAACAAGGAAGGGCGGTTATCACGCTTATTCCAAAACCCGGTAAAGATCCCCACATGTTGAAAAATTATCGTCCAATTTCATTGTTGAACACCGATTACAAGATTTGCTCTAAAGCACTTGCTTCCCGAATTCAATCTGTTTTACCTAAAATCATAAGTTCTAACCAAACCGGCTTTGTCAAAGGACGTTTTATTGGGGAAAATATTCGTTTCGTATTTGATCTTATTGGTTTTTGTAATTCAAGAAACATGAAAGGATTGCTATGTTTAATAGATTTTGAGAAGGCGTTCGATAGGGTGGACTGGAATTTCATTATTAAGAGTTTGAAGTTGCTTGTGATGCATTTAATGTAACTAGGGGGGTTCGTCAAGGATGCCCCCTAAGCCCCTATTTATTTATCATTTGCGCCGAAGTTCTTACAATTTATATTAATCGTAACCCCCGTATTAAAGGTATTTCATTGTTTGGTGATGAAATCAAGATCATGCAATACGCTGATGATACCACCTTATTTCTAGATGGTACTTATAATTCGTTAAGTGAAAGCGTTTCAGCTCTTCGTATTTATCAGCAGGCCTCGGGACTGAAAATTAACATTGAAAAGTCTACGGTTTTCCCATTGGGCTCTCTTGTTGGGAATAACCCCTTTACGCAACCATTGTTTGGGCTCAAGTGGACCTTGGGCCCAGTAACTATGTTAGGAATAACTTTTGACCACTGTGCTGAGAACTTGTTCAAGTTTAATTTCACCCCCAAGTTGTCAAGACTCAAAAAGTTACTGGCTTTATGGTCTCAAAGAGATTTGACTCCTATAGGTAAATCAATTATTGTAAAAACACTGGGTATATCCCAATTTGTTTATCTTTTTCAGGTTTTACCTGACCCTCCCCCTTCATTTCTCAAGGGGGTTGAAGGAATCATTTTTAAGTTTATTTGGGCAGGAAAACCTGAGAACATCAAGCGTCTTACTCTTTGCAGTCCAACGTTTGCAGGTGGCCTGAAAGTGACTCATATACCAAGCTTTATCAAAAGCCTTAAATGTAGTTGGGTGAAACGATATTTGGAAGAGAAGGAAGCAGTCTGGAAATTATTTTTTGACCTACATCTTCAGAAATACGGTGCAAAGCTTCTCTTTAGTTGTAATTTTAAAGGTGATGATATTGTAACTGATAATCGTTTTCTAAATGATGTTTGTAAAGCATGGTCGACTTACTCCTATTACCTTCCAACAAACAATTTTAAAAGAGAAATAATTTGGAACAACTCCCATTTTAAGGTTAATCACGTAACGGTGTATTATGATTTCATGTATAATAAGGGTGTTGTTTATGTAAGCGACCTTCTAGACGTTAATAATCGTTTTCTCACAATTAATTGTTTTAAAGAAAGGTTCAATATTAATCATTTTCCTTTTACGCTTTTGTATGGTATATACTCAGCTATTTCAAAATCTTGGAGGATCCCACCCATTGATGTAGAGATAATTGATGAGAATGTTGCCACAACCGTAGGTTCTATTTGGAGGATGTCCTCTTTGTCAAGAGGAATTTATACTTCTATTGTTAGATCAATTACCATCCCCCCTAAAGCTATTGTTAAATGGAGTGGAGAAACGTCTCTCTTCCACAAGTATTCATCACCCTATTAAATTTGAGTCTCTAAAAACTGCTTTTTGTAATTATCTCTTTGATTAACTAGGATAAGTAGTAAAAACTGAATTATTTTAAACGTTATGTTATGGTACCAGATACAGGATGGACAAACTGTTACTTATTTCTCCATGAAAGTACGAATGTATGTTTGTATATATGTGTGTATGTATGTTTGTATGTATGTATATATTGCTGGTCATAATTATGTCCTCAATAAAGGATGGAAGCAAAAAAAACAAAAAAAATAAATAAATAAATAAATCAATAAATAATTTTTTTTTAATCCTCTTTTATTCAATATTCTTTCGTATAAACATATTTACAGTGTCCATTTGTGTTAATAATTTCTTAAGAGTAAGTTATACAGTAATTTTCATTTGGAACGTCAAATATAATAGATAGTGGCTATGTACATTCGCGAGAGAGTACGGACTATTTACAACATATACGTTTAGGGTAAGTGAATATAAATGAATATATATACAAAATATACAATATACAAAATTATCCCCAAAGATCCAATTTATAGATACATACAGTTCTCAATTCTAAAATTGTCAGTAACATCCTGCAACTAGGGAAAGCCGTCGCCATGTCACCATGGGGACCATCACATATAATAACTGAAGGTTAATTCCTTCACAGAGCACTGGCTCGAAACAAATAAGTACGCATCCGTACATATAAATACCCCTTTTATACAATTTTAAAAATAAGTTCACCGTATAACTGCAATAGTTCCAGTGAAAATCACAATTCCCCTAACTTCTAAATTGTAACACTTTTCAATCAAGTAAACACTTAAGTGAGGCATGCGGAGTTTCCTTGACGTTTCTTTTACAATAAACCATAGCAAATTGAAGTAAAAGTAAATTAATTGATATAAGCATGCAATTCCGATGTATGAACAATTAATCGACAAATGAATTTAATAGGTAATTAAGCAAAAACCAGTGCATGTCATAGGAATCTAAGAGTGGGATGGATCGTAGTGGAAATCCAAATTATAGGTGAAATCTTATAATACATGGCAGACAGAGAGTTCAAAAAGTTCGGTCCAAAAGTGGGAACACTTCTTCCAGATCTCCAAAGTTAATAGTTTTCTTGGTTTTAATTTGACCATAGTTATGAATATGTTTTTCTGTCTTAGAACGAACCGGAATCTATACAGAAACTCCGTGCAGTTCAGATTCTTTTCTTGTCGTTTTATGCTATAAATGTTATATTTAAGATGTAAAATAAAAAGGTTAAAGGGGTGACGCATTTCCTTCTGTAATCCAAAAAGTATATCCTCCTTTGAGAGCGCAATGTGGGGGCCTAGAACCATGGTTTTAACATCGTTAATAAAAGCAGCTACTATATTACAATCAAAGAAAAGATGACTTAAAGTTTCGACTTCCGAATGGCAAAAGAAACAGAGATCGGTATCACTAATACCCATTAAGTTAAGTAAACGATTTGTAGGGATAATTCTATGTAAAAAACGGAACTGGAAAAAGGATAATCTGGCCTCGGAGACAGAGTACCATGGCATACTAAAAATATGGTCCCAGTCGTCATCACTAAAATCGGGAAAATCAATCTTCCATTTTGAAAGGGACGTTGGCTCGGCCGCAACCTTATCTAGATACCTAGTCCTATACGCTAATTGAGACATTGGTTTCGTATGCAAAAATTTTTCTAAAAATACAACATTAACGTTTGAAACAATACTCGCAAAACAACCTCCTTGCTTCCAATGTAAAGGAATACCACGAATAAGCCCCCAATAAATAGTAAAGGGAAAATGGTTTAGGTGAAACTTTTCTCTGAAGGACTGATAACTTAAAGGGACACCATCATTATCAAAAAAATCTGAGACAAACTTTACACCATTATTATACATAAAATCATAGAAAATCGTAGAATTATTAATTAGTATGTGGTGGTTATTCCAAATAATCTGGTTTCCAAAGTTTGCAGTAGGAACATGGTAAGTTGCATCTAACCAAGCTCTAACGGTATGAAAAACAAATTTACTAGAAATGGCCGGCAGATCGGCAGGTTTACAGTTACATTAAAAGATAAGTTCATTACCTAAAACTGAAAGATTATCATCAAAAAACACCTTCCATGCCCCTTCACAATCATCAAAATACCGTTTAACCCATGTACACTTTAAACTTTTAATGAAACTAGGGATATGTAAAACTTTTAGACCCCCTTTGTTAAAATCATTAATTAAACAGCTTCGTTTGACTTTATCCTGCTTTCCCGCCCAGATGAAATCAAAAATAATATTCTCGACATCCTTGATAAATGAAGAAGGTGGGTCAGGGAGAACCATAAAAAGATAAACAAGCTGTGAAAGGGCGAAACTTTTCACCAAAATGTTGCGGCCTATCGGAGTCAGGTCCCTAGTGGACCACATCCGCAGGCAATTCTTAAGTCTTGAAAGCTTGGGGATAAAATTAAGTCTAAAGAGATCATCGCCATTGTGATTAAAGGTGATACCAAGCAACTTAACAGGACCTGTGGAAAAAGTAAAACCACAGTCATTTACAAATCTGGGGGGACGATGGGCAAAAGCTCCAAGTGGAAATAGAATTGACTTTGCAGTACTGACAGTTAATCCAGAAGACATCTTTAAAACGTGAAGAATTTGGAAGGCCTCGATGAGAGACTCGTGGCCACCGTCAAGGAAAAAAATTGTGTCATCGGCGTATTGTAGAAGCTTAGTTTCTTTACCCTTAATTACAATACCCTTTTATCTACTATAAGCTGTATAGATAGCTAGCACTTCTGTACAAATGATGAAAAGGTAAGGACTAAGAGGGCAACCCTGACGAACGCCTCGGTGAATTGGAAAAAAAACCCGTAGAGTAGCCATAGTTACAGACACAAGCAGTCGCATTACTATAAAAAGTATCTACCCAGTGAATAAAGCTTTGGCCGAAGTTAAAAAAACGTAAGCAGCTTATAATAAAACCCCATTCAAGCTTATCAAAGGCCTTCTCAAAATCGACGAATAACATAAAACCAGTCACATTATTACAATTGGTATAATCAATTAAATCTAGAACATAACGAACATTTTCCCCGATAAATCGATTTCGAATAAAACCTGTTTGGTTCGGGCTAATAATGTTACTAATGATTCGCTTAAGTCTAGCGGCAATTGCCTTTGTCCCTATTTTGTAGTCAGTATTTAGAAGTGAAATTGGTCTATAATTTTTAAGGTAATGTGGATCTTTTTCGGGTTTTTGAATAAGGGTAATAATACTTCTAGACTGCTCAGGTGAGAGACCAGTATGAGAGGAAGCATAATTTAAAGACTCAACTACAAGATTACCTATTAAATGCCAAAACGTTTTATAAAAATTGACAGAAAGGCCATCGCTACCTGGGGATTTGTCATTTTTTAAGGAATTAAGTGAAATACTACATTCTTCTAAAGTAATCTCCCCATCACAAGCAGAAGAATGATCAGGGTGTAAAGGCTTAGGCGGTAGGTTGCCCAAAATTAGATTGGGCGAACAAGGGTTACTCGTGTACAGAGTTTTATAAAAACATTTTATCTGGTTGAGGATCGACTTTCCCTCAATATGCAAATTACCACTATTATCATAAATCTTGTAAATAGTATTATTAATCTTATTACGCTTCTCAAGGTTAAGAAAATACTTTGTGTTCTTCTCCCCCTGTTCCACCCAGCGAGCACGGGACCAGATAATAGTTCCTTTAAGTTTTAAATCATACAATAATAGAAGCTCATTTCGAGATTCATTTAACTTAGTGCGGGTGACGGAGGAGTTGGAGACATAGAGATCCTGTTCGAGTTTTGCCACTGAAATAGTAAGTTCTTCTTCTCTGCGTCTTCTTTCCTTGGCCTTTTGCCTTGCGAAGTCCATACTTTCCTTGCGTAAAATAAATTTTAAACCTTCCCAACGAGATGACGGATTCAAAAATGTATTACTTTAAGAAAAAGCATTAATGGTTCTTGTTATTAAATTAACATAGCCAGGGTCTTGTAATAACGAGTTGTTTAATTTCTAATAACCGGGTCGTCGACATTCTGTATGGCTACTGAAAACTAAGTTGACAAAAGAGTGATCTGATTGGATGCCTGGAGAATGATAAATGTCTTTGACGGAATGAGAGAGGTGGCGTGAAAGGAGAAAAAAGTCCAATCGACAAAAAAGACCTGTGATAATATAGGAAGACCAAGTAAAATTTTCTGTGCGAGGATTCCTTTCCCTCCAAATATCAATTAAAGATAGGTCGGTCATGAAAGAAAGACACATATCTCGGGCTTTAAAGTTTTAAATAAATAAATAAATAAATAAATATTTTTTTTCTTTTGCCATCATTTATTGAGCTACAATTAATTATGTACAATCACATCATTATCTTCAGTTACAAACAATTTACATATGTACAGAGTTCAATATATGAAACACCACTACTACAATACTGTCAGACTTCAAAAACGGTTACAATTCACCAACTTTAATGTTGATACAAATATATCAATATATATATATATATATATATATATATATATATATATATATATATATATATATATATATATATATATATATATATATATATATATATATATATATATAAATATGGAAGTGTAAAGACGTCAGTGAATGTAGGCTATTACAAAAACATTTGAAGAAAGGAAAATAACATAAACAACAGCCATTGTTTCCCATTATAAAACAGATAGGTGCATAACAAAGAGTGGGCAAACTAGTATAACTACCCATAAGGGTATCGAAGGCAGTCCATAAAGCAGAATACCAATCTGAGTGGCTGTACACTACTGCCGCCCTGACGAGTATACCGCAATATAACTGGTATTTGGGAACATTTAAAATAAACCTACCCTCCAGCAGCAGTAGCAAAGATCAAATCTTACTCAAAAAGAAAATTGTTGGTGCTGAAAGCATTTTTCAAAGAGTCGAAAGAAATTGGTTGCCGAGACTATAAATAAATAAATAAATAAATAAATAAATAAATAAATAAATAAATAAATAAATAAATAAATAAATAAATAAATAAATAAATAAATAAATAAATAAATAAATAAATAAATAAATAAATAAATAAATAAATAAATAAATAAATAAATAAATAAATAAATAAATATTTTTTTCCATCTCATTTATTGAGCTGAATCAAATTTTTTTTACATATGTACAATCTTTGAAACAAAAATGACAGTTGGTGTTACACTTGCTTTTGTAAATTAACTTATAAACTTAAGAGCGGAAAACAAGACGTTCTGTTTTAACTTCTGCTAAGGCTGAAAATACATTGTGAAATCATACCGAAAAAGTACAAATAACTAGTAGAAATTTATAACAATGATATGTACAATGTATACATGCATTCATCTCATTATCATTGTAAGGACATTCAAAGTTAAAGTAAAACAATTAATTCTTGAAATGTATCCTCAAAATATAGGGCTCTCACCTCATTTTTGTTTATGAAAACTTCTAGCATCAGGTTTGATATTCTCAAATTTACAACTAAAAATGTTATATTTAGCATTCAATAAAAAAAAGTTTAAAGGATGCCTCAAGTCATCCAGATAACCAAACTTCACAAGTTCCCAATCAACGAGAGGTGCATTTTTGAAACACAGCTGTAAAATGTTTTGCCAAAATTGCATAATTAAAGAACAAGACCAAAACAGATGTTCTAATGTTTCTGGCTCGCCTTCACAAAAAGTACATAGAGGGGAGTCCCTAAACTTGATTCTGTGCACAAAAACATTTGTAGCTACTAATCTACAGATCTATGAATGAAACGGAATTGAAAGAACTGAAGTTTTGCCTCACGAACTGCCAGGAAGGGAAGACTGAATATTCTGGTCCAATTATAATCAATATCAGTAGACTGCTCCCATTTCCTAATGGCACTGGGGGTCTGCAGCTTCCCGGTAATGAAATAGTCATAAGCTGCTTTAACAGGTCTTTTACAAGATGTGTAATAGATCAAACGAGAGTAGTTCTCAGCCAAATCAGAATTTGGTTTAATGTTCTGTCTCCAACTTTGGGGTATTGCAGAGAGTATACCATAGTAAAGCATGAAAGGGAATCCAATATCAATATCAAACTTTCTGATAAAATCATTAAACTGTAAAGCGTTTCCAGCATCATCAAAGAAGTTTTTAACATGATAAGCATTTTTTGCGTGTAAAACAGATGAATAAATAAGCTTTTTGTCAATCTTAATAAAGGAGTTATTCAACACGCTTTGATTCCCATAATTATCAAGATCTAATGAACGAAAATTAAAATCTGACCATACATTACAAACTCCTTGAATGAACCTGTTAGTCAAAGTGATATCATTTTTCCGGAAATTACTTTCAAACAGCAGTTTTCCTCCATATTTCTTTAGAGCAAACTCAAATAAGATTTTCCATGGACTTCGACTATCATCAAAAAATAATTTAACCCACTTGCACTGTAAACTTTTTGCCTTAAGCTCAATAACAATCATATTCAAACCACCGTTAGCATTTTTGTTTAATAATACTGATCGTTTTATTTTATCTGGTTTCTTCGACCAAATAAATTTATAAAATATCGTGTCTAAATCACGAAAGAAGTTTTTAGGTGGTAGAGGCAGAACAGTGAAAAGATACACAAGCTGAGACAGGGCAAATGTCTTAAGAATCAAAATCTTTCCAATTGGTGTGAGGTCTCTACAAGACCAAAGATTAAGTAAACTTTTGATTCTAGAAAGTTTAGGCAAGTAGTTAAGATGAAAGAAATCATCATGATGGTGAGTAAAACTGATCCCTAAGTAGGCAATAGGCTTATCGCTGGAGTCAAAGGGAAGTCTGCTAAAGTGACAGGGTTTGTTATTATAGAGAGGTCCTAGAGGAAATAAATGGCTTTTTGTGAGATTAATATTTAATCCAGACATTTCAGAAAAAGTCTTCAAGACTCTAACCACTTCATGAATGGAATTTGCAGAGCCATCGGTGATAATAACCGTGTCGTTAGCATGATTAGATATTTTGATACATTCACCTAAAACATTGATACCACAAATATTATTATTTGAATTAATTAACAAATTTAACACTTCAGTACAAGTGATAAAAAGGTACGGGCTTAGAGGGCAGCCTTGCCGTACACCTCTAGTTACCCTGAAATAATTTGTAGCATAACCATTGTTAAGAACACAAGTGGACATGTTACAATAAAGGGTACGAATCCAGGTGAGAAAATCCTTTCCAAAATTAAAGAAAGTGAGAGCATTGTTTAAAAATTCCCAGTCTAAACAGTCAAATGCCTTCTCAAAATCTATAAATAAGAGAGCACCGGGAACAGATTCTGTTTCACAAAAGCTGATAAGGTCCAATACAAGTTTAATGTTTTCTCCAATGTAACGCCCCTTTAAATAACCTGTTTGCTCATGACTTATTAAATCTGGGAGAACAGCCTTCATACGACTGGCTAAACACTTCGTCAAAATTTTGTAGTCTGTATTAAGTAAAGCAATAGGGCGCCAATTTTTTATATAACGAGGATCCTTAGATTGAATTAAAGTAATACATGCTCTGCCCTGCTCATCGGAAATACGTCCACACTGAAAAGCATAGTTAAAAGAATTTACCACAAGATCACCTATGTCATCCCAGAAAACCTTATAGAACTCAATGGGCAAACCATCTGAGCCTGGAGACGTTAGAGAAGGCATAGATTGTAAGACACGGCTGCATTCATCCAAAGTAACTAAGCCCTCACAACTAACTTGTTGCTCCATTGAAAGCTTAGTATGATTAAGAATAGTGTTACGAAAAAAAAGCTCTGACGTAACCTCATCTCTCTTAGTATATAAGTTCTTATAAAAACTCTCTAATTTACCCAAAATTTCAGTTGGGTTCATTATAAACTCATCATTGTCTGAGAATAATTCGTTTACTGAGTTTGAAGATTTATTTCTTTTTTCGAGATTTAGAAAGTAATGAGTGCTCTTTTCCCCCTCTTCAGTCCAACGAGCTCGAGAGCGAATGATTATACCTTGAAGCTTGTAGTCATATATGTTATTTAATGCACATCTAGCTTCCAGAAGATTGGATTTGACAAGTTCAGAGGGAGAACTTGCTTGCAGTTGTTCAAAATACGAAATACGGTCAATTAAATAGCGTTCATAACAATTACGTTGGGTGGAAGCATAGTTAGAGAAGGCAATCGAAACAGACCTTATACTCAATTTACATGCCTCCCACAGAAAGCATGGATCCTTTTCACTGCAACTAATAACAGTATTATGAATTACGCTTCTAATAGTTTCAATGTAAGAAGCATCATCTAACAAAGCAGTATTCAACTTCCACAGACCTTTACCCCGAATTACTCCCAAACACAAATCTAAAGAAACACCTGAGTGATCCGAACCTAAAAGGGAAAGAATGTTGCTATCACTAATCGAGGTCCTAAGGTGTCGAGAGACGACAAAAAAATCTAGTCTACAGTGTATAGCCTGGTCAATGTTGGAGTGCCAGGTGTACATTTTGCCTTTCGGATTCCGATCACGCCAAATGTCCACTAGATCAAATTCTTCCATTACACTAAGCAGTTTTTCCCTTGCCCTGAAGTTTGTATGCTGTACACCTCCAACTTTATCTAAATCAAGATTGAAAACCAAGTTAAAATCACCGCCCCAAATGACAGAGTCCCACCTGTGATTGCGGACGAAATTACCGATTTTTGAGATTAAGTCAACTCTGTCTAAATTATGACAATAAATGCTGATCAGTTCTAAAACATCATTCTCAACAGTAACATTCACAATGACATACCGACCATCCGTATCAATAACAACATGATTAACCAGATGCGAAATCGAAGGCTTGCAAAGTATTGCAACACCCCTGCTTAACTTTGTACCATGAGAAAAATAAGCATTCCCTCCCCATTCGTTTAACCAGTATCTACAGTCACTTGCAATGGAGTGAGTTTCATGTAAAAATATAAAATCGTACCTTCTGTTATGAAGTAGAGTGAATAGTTTTCTGCGTTTGGAGTGATTCCTAATACCTCCAGTATTAAATGATAAGAATCTACAGGTCGGCATCAAATACCTAGACAGTGGAACATGAATACTGTAATATGATTGGA
This sequence comes from Holothuria scabra, assembly GCA_037179385.1. Taxonomy (NCBI): domain Eukaryota; kingdom Metazoa; phylum Echinodermata; class Holothuroidea; order Aspidochirotida; family Holothuriidae; genus Holothuria; species Holothuria scabra. The sequence goes on along the minus strand of CM074201.1, from coordinate 26,904,968 downwards.
AGTAATGCAGAGGATAATAAAAGTAACTTACGTTATAGTGGGAAAGGGCTAGAGTATTATCCACGCAAAACAGGAATTCCGCAGCCTGGCCTTTACACTCAAAAGTGAATGTAAGGCACGATGATTTTGCAAACACACATACAACACATGTCTTATGTAAAAGAGATCCTTTCGAGATGGATGAAAAAGGACCGAACGGTCCAGTCAAAAACAAAAAAAAAATAAATAAATATATAAATAAATAATTTTTTTTTTTTTTTTATCCTCCATGTCTGTATTGAATTTTGAATTTCCTTATTTTATAATATTTACCATCGTGCTTAAAGATTGGCTGTATGACTAATATTTACATGGCAGGTATTGCGTAAAATAGCTCAAACAATGCAAGAAATGTTTACAAAAATTCAATAAATACCCACAATCGAATAAAGGTGTTTTAACAGTGGGCTGTATATCACAATACATAACAATTCAAGAAGAAAATAACAGTGAGCGGGAGAACGCGAATAGTTATACGCGTGAGTCTAAACGCATCAGTAAACATGAATACCTGGAAAGAAGCAAGTCGATTTTAGGGACCACCAGAACGAGTCCTACGTACAGTATCTCCCAACAATTCCCTTTTAAATGTCCGAGAAGAAATTACAGTGTGCAAAAGCATCTTTAAGATCCATGAAGTTTATAACACTTTTACCTCGTTTTTTACTGTTTACATAAATATGCTTCTCTACTCGAAGGGCAAATTGAAATTTATGCAGAAAGTCAACATAATTTAAATTCTTATTTTGACATTTCATGCTAAAAATAAAACATTTTAGGTGGAGAATGAGGAAATTATAAGGATGAAGCTTTTGCTTTTGATAACCAAAAAAGATATCCTCTTTTGAAAAATGAATTTCAGAACCAAACAAAAAAGTTTCAACATCACTTAAAAATGAAGCTACATGATTACATTCAACAAAAAGATGACTTAGTGTTTCAGTCTTAGAGTTGCAAAAATAACATAAATCAGATTCAGAAATACCCATTACAGTTAAGAGTTTATTCGTAGGGAGAATTCTGTGGAAGAAATGGAATTGAAAGTAGGAGAGTTTGGTTTCTGAGACTGATTGCCATGGCATGACAAATATTCCATCCCACTCTTCAGTGGTTATGTGGGGAAACTCTGTTTTCCATTTTATAAGCGCTGTAGGTTCCGCAGCGACTTTAGCCAGATACTTGGTCCTGTACACCAATTGTGAAGTACGATTTGACTGTAGAATTTTATCTAAGAATTCTATACAAGAATTATTTATGTTACTTGGAAAACAACCAGACTCTTTCCAATGCACAGGAATACTGCGGATAAGGCCCCAATATGTTGTAAACGGAGTGATCTCACCTTTGAAACTCCAATATCCAACTACGATGACCAGATTGTGTGGAACAACAGCTTTATTAAGATTGATAACAGTATTATTTTATACAAGAATTGTTATGAATCAAATGTAATTTATGTTCGAGATTTTTATGTGTTAGGGAGACCTCTCTCCTACCCTGAATTTATCGCTAAGTATAACTGTTCCAACTTTCCTTTTACAAAATTAAGTGGAATTTTGCATGCTATTCCTCGCTCATGGGTGCCATCTACACGTATGTTATCATTGCCAAGACAACCGTCAAGTCAGCAGGTTATGCTTGCTAGCTTTTCTTGCACCCTGAAGGTTTGTCGATTTGCTTATAAAAATTTTATTAAAAGCTTGGATTATCAATTACGTTGCTGCTTAAAGTGGGTCACTGTATTTAAAAATCATGATCTTAATTGGAATGATTTTTTTTATGACTTGTCATACGATAAGGGATACCAAGTTACGAAACGTCCAGTTTAAATTTATTCATCGCATACTTGCTACTAGTTACTTTCTTCACACAATTAATATTATCGATAGCCCTAGCTGCACGTTTTGTGGCGAATCTGACGAAACCTTGGATCACCTTTTTTGGCGATGCAGCAAAGTGGGGAATATTTGGAACAAAATGTATCTTGAAATTTTTCGTTCAAAAGTCAAAATTGAGTATGAAAATATATGTTTCGGTTACCCTCACGGAAAAAGTTGGCAGTGGTTTAGTATGACAATCTTTTATGCAAAGCAATATATTTATACCTGTAGAATGAAAATGAAACATCCAGACTATGACACCTTCAAGTATAAACTAAAATTTCTTATAAAGGTTGAAACGTATATCTTGACAAAAGGAAAACATTATGACGATATTGAGCTATTAAGAGGTTGTTTACATTGTTAAGGTTACTATGTCCCTCCAAGTTCGAGAATTTCTTGTTTGTATACTGACTGAAGTGATGTACTGTGTTACTTCATAAAGAGCCCCCTCCCTCGTCTATTTCATTATGGTCATTAATGAAAATCCTTATAAATGCGAGCTTTTACAAAAGTGTTACATCAGTGTGGAATGCTAGGTTAATAAATTAATTTGTGTATACCGCATAAACCACTCTTAACTTAAATCTCGTGGTCATGTTTTTTCCAGGTATTGCTTGCCTGTAACTTTTTTGATTGTAACTATGCCTTGTAATGACTGGGCATTCTGAGTTATCAAGAATGAAAAAGTAATGTGAGCAATTGTACTATAATATAGAAAGCGATTTTGGAATCATGTAAATAGTAAAAAATCTTGCTTTTTCCTTAGTTTCTTCTATCATCGAGAGATTGATTTTTGTGTATATGTCATTGTTGAATTATGTTATTGCAAAGACTGAGATGAAGAAAATAAATTTCAAAAAAAAAAAAAAAATAATTAACTTCATATTAATTAATTTAAATTAATTAATCAATTAAATAAATAATTGATTAATTAATTATTATTTTTTTTAATCCTCTTTTATTCAATATTCTTTCGTATAAACATATTTACAGTGTCCATTTGTGTTAATAATTTCTTAAGAGTAAGTTATACAGTAATTTTCATTTGGAACGTCGAATATAATAGATAGTGGCTATGTACATTCGCGAGAGAGTACGGACTATTTAATGAATATATATACAAAATATACAATATACAAAATTATCTCCAAAGATCCAATTTATAGATACATACAGTTCTCAATTCTAAAATTGTCAGTAACATCCTGCAACTAGGGAAAGCCGTCGCCATGTCGCCATGGGGACCATCACATATAATAATTGTAGGTTAATTCCTTCACAGAGCACTGGCTCGAAACAAATAAGTACGCATCCGTTCATATAAATACCCCTTATATACAATTTTACAAATAAGTTTACCATATAACTGCAATAGTTCCAGTGAAAATCACAATTCCCCTAATTTCTAAATTGTGACACTTTTCAATCAAGTAAACACTTAAGTGAGGCATGCGGAGTTTCCTTGACGTATCTTTTACAATAAACCATAGCAAATTGAAGTAAAAGTAAATTAATTGATATAAGCATGCAATTCCGATATATGAACAATTAATCGACAAATGAATTTGATAGGTAATTAAGCAAAAACCAGTGCATGTCATAGGAATCTAAGAGTGGGATGGATCGTAGTGGAAATCCAAATTATAGGTGAAATCTTATAATACATGGCAGACAGAGAGTTCAAAAAGTTCGGTCCAAAAGTGGGAACACTTCTTCCAGATCTCCAAAATTAATAGTTTTCTTGGTTTTAATTTGACCATAGTTATGAATATGTTTTTCTACTCTTAGAACGAACCGGAATCTATACAGAAACTCCGTGCAGTTCAGATTCTTTTCTTGTCGTTTTATGTTATAAATGTAATATTTAAGATGTAAAATAAAAAAGTTAAAGGGGTGACGCATTTCCTTCTGGAATCCAAAAAGTATATCCTCCTTTGAGAGCTCAATGTGGGGGCCTAGAACCATAGTTTTAACACCGTTAATAAAAGCAGCTACTATATTACAATCAAAGAAAAGATGACTTAAAGTTTCGACTTCAGAATGGCAAAAGAAACAGAGATCGGTATCACTAATACCCATTAAGTTAAGTAAACGATTTGTAGGGATAATTCTATGTAAAAAACGGAACTGGAAAAAGGATAATCTGGCCTCGGAGACAGAGTACCATGGCATACTAAAAATATGGTCCCAGTCGTCATCACTAAAATCGGGAAAATCAATCTTCCATTTTGAAAGGGACGTTGGCTCGGCCGCAACCTTATCTAGATACCTAGCCCTATACGCTAATTGAGAAATTGATTTCGTATGCAAAAATTTTTCTAAAAATACAACATTAACGTTTGAAACAATACTCGCAGAACAACCTCCTTGCTTCCAATGTAAAGGAATACCACGAATAAGCCCCCAATAAATAGTAAAGGGAAAATGGTTTAGGTGAAACTTTTCTCTGAAGGACTGATAACTTAAAGGGACACCATCATTATCAAAAAACTCTGAGACAAACTTTACACCATTATTATACATAAAATCATAGAAAATCGTAGAATTATTAATTAGTATGTGGTGGTTATTCCAAATAATCTGGTTTCCAAAGTTTGCAGTAGGAACATGGTAAGTTGCATCTAACCAAGCTCTAACGGTATGAAAAACAAATTTACTAGAAATGGCCGGCAGATCGGCAGGTTTACAGTTACATTAAAAGATAAGTTCATTACCTAAAACTGAAAGATTATCATCAAAAACCCCTTCCATGCCCCTTCACAATCATCAAAATACCGTTTAACCCATGTACACTTTAAACTTTTAATTAAACTAGGGATATGTACAACTTTTAGACCCCCTTTGTTAAAATCATTAATTAAACAGCTTCGTTTGACTTTATCCTGCTTTCCCGCCCAGATGAAATCAAAAATAATATTCTCGACATCCTTGATAAAAGAAGAAGGTGGGTCAGGGAGAACCATAAAAAGATAAACAAGCTGTGAAAGGGCGAAACTTTTCACCAAAATGTTGCGGCCTATCGGAGTCAGGTCCCTAGTGGACCACATCCGCAGGCAATTCTTAAGTCTTGAAAGCTTGGGGATAAAATTAAGTCTAAAGAGATCATCGCCATTGTGATTAAAGGTGATACCAAGTAACTTAACAGGACCTGTGGAAAAAGTAAAACCACAGTCATTTACAAATCTGGGGGGACGATGGGCAAAAGCTCCAAGTGGAAATAGAATTGACTTTGCAGTACTGACAGTTAATCCAGAAGACATCTTTAAAACGTTAAGAATTTGGAAGGCTTCGATGAGAGACTCGTGGCTACCGTCAAGGAAAAAAAATTGTGTCATCGGCGTATTGTAGAAGCTTAGTTTCTTTACCCTTAATTACAATACCCTTTAATTTACTATAAGCTGTATAGATAGCTAGCACTTCTGTACAAATGATGAAAAGGTAAGGACTAAGAGGGCAACCCTGACGCACGCCTCGGTGAATTGGAAAGAAACCCGTAGAGTAGCCATTGTTACAGACACAAGCAGTCGCATTACTATAAAAAGTATCTACTCAATGAATAAAGCTTTGGCCGAAGTTAAAAAAACGTAAACAGCTTATAATAAAACCCCATTCAAGCTTATCAAAGGCCTTCTCAAAATCGACGAATAACATAAAACCAGTCACATTATTACAATTGGTATAATCAATTAAATCTAGAACATAACGAACATTTTCCCCGATAAATTGATTTCGAATAAAACCTGTTTGGTTCGGGCTAATAATGTTACTAATGATTCGCTTAAGTCTAGCGGCAATTGCCTTTGTCCCTATTTTGTAGTCAGTATTTAGAAGTGAAATTGGTCTATAATTTTTAAGGTAATGTGGATCTTTTTCCGGTTTTTTGAATAAGGGTAATAATACTTCTAGACTGCTCAGGTGAGAGACCAGTATGAGAGTAAGCATAATGTAAAGACTCAACTACAAGATTACCTATTAAATGCCAAAACGTTTTATAAAAATTGACAGAAAGGCCATCGCTACCTGGGGATTTGTCATTTTTTAAGGAATTAAGTGAAATACTACATTCTTCTAAAGTAAGCTCCCCATCACAAGCAGAAGAATGATCAGGGTGTAAAAGCTTAGGCGGTAGGTTGCCCAAAATTAGACTGGGCGAACAAGGGTTACTCGTGTACAAAGTTTTATAAAAACATTTTATCTGGTTGAGGATCGACTTTCCCTCAATATGCAAATTACCACTATTATCATAAATCTTGTAAATAGTATTATTAATCTTATTACGCTTCTCAAGGTTAAGAAAATACTTTGTGTTCTTCTCCCCCTGTTCCACCCAGCGAGCACGGGACCGGATAATAGTTCCTTTAAGTTTTAAATCATACAATAATAGAAGCTCATTTCGAGATTCATTTAACTTAGTGCGGGTGACGGAGGAGTTGGAGACATAGAGATCCTGTTCGAGTTTTGCCACTGAAATAGTAAGTTCTTCTTCTCTGCGTCTTCTTTCCTTGGCCTTTTGCCTTGCGAAGTCCATACTTTCCTTGCGTGAAATAAATTTTAAACCTTCCCAACGAGATGACGGATTCAAAAATGTATTACTTTCAGAAAAAGCATTAATGGTTCTTGTTATTAAATTAACATAGCCAGGGTCTTGTAATAACGAGTTGTTTAAAGACACTGTATCGTGGAGCGAAACGGGGGCGGCAGCATTTTTTTAGAATTGTTCTTTTCTCCTTCGCGCATCAAAAACTGTTACAGCGCCATCACCCTTCTTGGCCGTGAAAAATGTTCGTTGAATCGACGGAGGGATGTTGAAGCATGGAAGTACTAGACGGTACTCATTCGGGTGATGTGGATTTCTGCAAGACATTTGCAAATACCACATACAACGAACAATCGTCGGCAATAACAAGAGATGTCGGCGAGGGCAACTTTTCCTAAAATTAACATGAGATTGACGGCACGGCTTCCAGGGAACGCTTGATCAACTTTAATTAACCAGTTATTTGTGGTGTTTAAAGCTGTGAGAAGGTAAGCAAAGATATACGGGCTAATACGATGGCAATTAGTAGACATTGGCAGTAATTCTGCGAAAAATCATTTGCTTGGCGATGTGCAGTATTACGTACGTGTATATGCCATATAAAATTTAAAAAGGGAGAAACTTTCCCCAGATTATGGGCACAAATTCCCAAGGTCCGATACAACTTAATAAAGCAAGAAACAAATTCAACTTCCATCAGGTTGCATGTGGATCCTTAATTGTTATTTAATTGAGTGTATAATTAATGCTACAGTAGTTTCTACCGGGATACACCTTCAAATTAAGGCTGATATATCTTAAACAGCTGTGAAAGGGACAGAACTTTAGTCATTGCCAGTATGAAATTACTTCAAGCACAACACTCTTTGTCCTACAATTGAGTAACATAGTGTTTTAGTAAAATATATCCCACAATCAGAAAGACTTGTGTGAATTGACGGATTTCAGACTACACTCTGATCACATACGATGGCCTAGCTAGCTCGACAATTGGCTTTTCACCCCCTAAATCAGGACAAAATCAAAAAAGAATAGTTGTGTGATGCACAAAAGATATAGGAAGGGTTTGCTTGATGAAAGCATTATATACAGTATGATTAGAAATAAATTGGATGACCATGTTCAACGGAAAAGAATGCAGTATCCAACCAGCTCAGTACTGTTGAAATAATGCCAACAATTTCCACTGAATGCTTAATTGACATGTGACAGCAAGTTGCATCTAGGGATAGTCTGGCCGTGATGGTTGTCTGAAACAGTACACTCGACCTCAGGAGAACTTAGTTTACTAGACCAAAGATTTTAAGACTTTTCAGGGTGCTTGCTATAATCCATTACCTAACCTCATTTTAAAACATCAGGGTATTAAATAGCCCTCAAACAGGTCTATGTCGTCAGTTAAATGGCCTAATGAAATGCTGTACATGTAACAGAATACACATGCAGCCCTGTTAACTAGGTAATGGGGGGGGGGGCAATTAGAACTTCTCTCCACTGATACCTGAAGTGTAACTGAATATAAATCTATCAATCATTTAAAGCCCCCCCCCCCTTACCCTCCAAATTAGAAAAAAAGGTTCTAGCTACCCCACATGACAAAGTTTCTTGTCAAACAATGTTTGCCACTGCTAGGCTTCTTTAAAGGGTGAATCTCTTCATTCCAGATGGTTCCCACCAGTTCTGGTGAAATGGCTAACATCTTTAGCTCCTCAAAAAGCACACAAACTTTTGTTGCTAAGAGACTAACCCTGTCAAGTAGCTGTCATGTTTAATAAATCAGAACAATTGCGGTGTATGCAACTACCTGTTGTAATGAAAGCATTAGCTCCCTACTGCATCTTCTGAATTGGTCAATGGAAGAGCAGTCACTTATTACAAAGGTTACTCTCTCATAACTAATCGACATGAGTATCCACATTTTTGAAAATGATTCCCTTCACAAGCTAGCGTACATCTCTCATGTTTCATATGCTAACTATTTTGCATTTTAATTAACATCATATGAAATAAACATCATATTAATCCAGGCCCACGTACGTGTCATTCATGTAACAGCGCGCTCAGCAGCCTCTGTCTGTCATAAGAATCTTCAACATGGCTTTATGTACATAGCATGAAGTAAGTTAAAATATCAAACCAGAGTAAACTAACCTTCAAGAGTACAACATTTTCAACAGTTTACTGAAACTAAAAGGTTGTTTTAATTACTACATGTGACATATTACTTATTTATATTATGCTCTTCTTTGTATCCTTGAAGGCATTAGCACTACAGGAACTGCATCAACTTTTCTGGAAAAAACACCTACAATACCTACTATATGGCAGAACTCATGCATGGGAACCAACCATTATCTTCTTGTAAGGCTGGAAGGAAAATGTCTTCTGGATCTTTAAAGAAGAAAGTGCAGGCCAGGTCTGTATGGTGGCTTTGAGAACTACATCTCCACTGCAAACTGATTGCCTAGAGATTTCAACTATTCAAACTTGCTTCATATGACTGTCAATACTTACTCAATGCAATATTCCGAGACTGGGGAAGACGGCCGCTGTCATCATGTTAGGCCGACAGTGACAGGAGTGCAAGTATAGGAGTGGAAAGGCCACCCAGAAGTACATTGAGATGGGAATTGCATATCATGATATCAGTGACAAAAAATGTACTTGTAGACCCAAACTATCATGCATGCAAGATATATCATGAAAGTTGCATGAAAGCCTCGAATTCCTATATTTTAAAAACTTCATTTACAAAGATGGCAGTAGTTTTCATGTTACTTGAAATATAAACTTTTTTTTAAGAAAAACACAAGTTTTTGTATCATTTTTGAAGTAAATTCATAACAACATGCAAAAAAGAAGAGTTATGTTTTGTTTGGGAATTAATCATAGTGTCTTCTATTATAAAAAAATAAGAGCTTTCCACTGTCATGCTTGTTGATCAAGAAATGTTTTACCGCATGTTGATGGGAAATTTTGAGTGTAAAACAATAAAGTGAAACAGCTGGCACAAGATTCCAGTAAGAATATGGTACTCTACCTGATTCTCATCTTTTGCTTTATGTAATATTTCTGTCAATTGACTTTTTAGGAATTCCAGTAATTATTATAATTTTGTCAAAAATCATTTAATATTACTATGAGATATGAGTGAATTACATATTTCCTATACCTTTACATATGCCTTGAAGACTAGTTGGGTCAGGCTATCACTTACAGGGGTACGTAGATCAGAAAAATGATGGGGTATTTACAGGATGTAGAAGAATCTATTTCCAGTGGTTTACAGCAGTTATGGTAGTGTTGTAAATTGCATTCACTGGCCAGAGCAAGGACCTGTAGAAAGATGTATAGCCTACATACTATTTCTTTTGAATGAGAATGACAGAAGCTGTTTTGATAATTTTGAGTTTGCAATTAAAGAGCCGTTCATTCTCATATATAATCAAGCATGCACCTAGTGTATTTCATTAACATTCTGGACCAAAATGGGGGGGGGGGAGGAGGAGGGGGAGAAAGGAGGAGGTGATCTTACCATGCACACTGTCCTGCAGGTTGAAAGGCTGAAAAGAACTAGTCCACTTCCTTTTTGAAGTTTACAAATCCATCCCTAGAAAATGTATGGTCAAACTTTCAATAGATCACATTCCACTTTTTTCTGAAGGGCAGCAAGTTTTTACATAGTTTTCAGACTTCAAAAAGGATCACAATGAAGCCCTATTTTAAAAGCTGTGTTCTACACACTCTAGTACTTTCTCCGATTTAAACAAGAACACCAGCCTAGTGCACCTTAGCACTAGAAGTTCAGCAAAGCTGAATTGAGTTTCAAAAGTCTACAATTACATACAACTTCATTCTTATTGGGGACTTCTAGGTAGCAGTAGGGTGGACCTGGGTGGACAATGCACAGGGGTCCATGGAGAATTCAAACACCTCAGAGCTTGTGTGTGCAAGGTTTCATTCCTATCCCATACCCCCCCAACCCCCACCCATGAATATTGAAGCTAGAGGCTTTCAAGAAAAATGAATTTGGGCACCCCCTTGCTGTCTAGCTTCCCCATGCATCTAGAAGGCTTTTTTATGCCATTGATTGAGTACACAACTACCAGTACCCAAAAAACATTGATCAATAAGAGTGGAGTAATTGTTTCAATTCATATCAAAATTTAACCAATTGGTACTGATCTTCATGTATAAAGTGCTATTCCTAACTATCTTTGTGGATATGCTCAGTACATTCCCTTCATGTGTAGCAGTGCTGTTTTTACAGTAAGCAAGTGCACATACTGTATGCATGCAATTTGCACAAATAGATTTTCTCCTGCTTATGGCAACAACATAATTCTGCATCACAGCAAAATCATTCCCAGTACGTCTAAATGTACTAGTCGCTCCATAACTAAGAGCAAACAATGATGATGCTAGGACATATATGAGACCCATCGAAGCAGTGCCACAGTCTCCAATTTAAGAGGCACCATGCATGCACCAGCATGCACCTTTACTACCAGGCTGGTTTCTAAATGGCACTCAGGTGGGGGCACATAAAGTACTGCACAATATCACATATAAACAAGCTTGTGGATCAGGTGTAGGATTAAACCAAATCAGTGGAAGAGAGCTGATAAAAGAGTTCTCATGGATTGTTCAATGCTTGAACTAAATGTAATCAAAAGTTTTATTCAAGTCATAATGTTGGCATAAGGTTGGCATAAGGTAATAAGGTACATGAATGTGGCAACATAGACCCAAAGCATGTCATGACTGCACCTGGAGGAAGAACTGTTCAAGGAGTGATGTCAATGTTTCAGCACAGATGGGCAATGCTTACAGTATAAAGTCCTGATTGTACAATTGCTTTTATTCAAAATGAAACACAGGGATTTGGTTTAACCCATTAATAGAAAATTTCAAGATTGGAAAATTTCTGTGTCCCACTAACCATGGCGAGGGCTCCAAACATGATGATAGCTAGGAAATGTGTATTTTCATCACAAATAAAATTTACACTGGAAATTAAATGTTTGTCTATAAAAAAAATATTCTTCCAAATTTTCAACAATTCCTGGCAAGGAGCTTCCCATTTTGCTGGTTTTTCCACTGGCACCCTTGCTCATGGCATATTCAAATCTAAGAAAAGAAATATTTCAATCATTTGCAAAAGAAGTTTAAGAAAACCAATTTGATCAGTGCAAGTGTAGGATATGTATTAAACAAAAGCTTGCTCTAAGTTCACAAAAATTGAATTTAAAATCTGATAACTTTACTTGCATATATTTTGAGCATCTGAAGAATTCAGTTAAGAATTTTATCACAACATTCTACTTTGACATATTAAACATAAATTTATTTGAAACATTTTTTCACAGGATATCTTTTAAATGTGAATTAGGGTCTACTTCTGGAGGTAGAATATTCAAGCTAGGCCAAGTCCTCTCACTACTTCACACATTCTCCCAACCTTTTTAATTCTAGCCACCCACAGCTGTTTAAAACTTTTCATTGTGCAGACACAATCCTGGTGTACTGTTTGAAGGGTATATCATCAGAGTGAGCACACAAAACCCTGCTGAATCAGACTGCACTATCTGCCGGAATATGAGCCACTCTGCCTTCTTGAATTTGATATCAGCATGATGCATGGGTATTTCTTACACAGTACAGTTACCAGTGTTGTAATCGAGTCACTAGATTAGTGACTCGAGTCACCAATTTTCAAACTTTTACTGTATGTGACTCGAGTCACTGTACTATTTCAATGGGGATATTACTCCTGAATTCTATCAAGTCACTATCATTTTGAGAGAAATTGACTTGTTACAACACTGACAGTTACTACAAATAAATAATCTATAATTATCAATCTGAATATCCTGAACATGCAGTTTCAAACTTCCACTTCCTTTGGCATACCAACGTCTCTATTAAACAAATGACTTAAACACCTTTAGAAGGATTCCTGCCATCACTGAAAAAATATTTTCCAGGGCCTGGTAAAGTTTTCCAATTCGAAAAAAAAAAAAAAAAGTTGTGCAAATTCTTTTAATATTTGGTCCTGAAAAAGTGAAAAATTAGTTTCCAGAAAGGTAGGAACCCTGCTTCAACTTATGATTCATTTGAAGCTTACAAAAGACACATGCTCCACTGAGTGACCAAAAATTGCTCCTATATTCTTGTTGTCTTTATTGTGCATGATATGATAGTCCCATTATTTCTTTCATGCTTTTTATTAAACTGGAATAAAATTCAGACCTAAAGTTTCAGGTATAGCTGATATTATAACATATAAATGAAAGGCTTCAATACAGTTACAAGCTGGTTGGCAATACTGTTCAGGTATCACACCATCTTCCTATTCACAAAACTTCATACACAAAAGTTGACAAAACACATCTGGCCAATAAAAATTGGTGTGATGTAAACCATTACATGGCAAGCAAGGCAAGCAATCCTTCCAGTATTGATGTGGTTTTCTGGGTTCTGCCAGGATACTCAAAATCATGCTTAAATCCATCCTGGTTGGGAAGCATCAACCAGGTGCCTTTTACACCCCAATTGTAGCTGAGATTTTGAATGTTCAGTCCAGTTGAACATGACACCGTAAATGACTAGCATATGCAGAGGTGAACTTGACAACTTTGGGTGGATCCTTGGGCTGGTCCTCCTGTGCCAAATAAAAAACAGAATAATATATGAAATGCCCACAGAAATATTTTTGCTCTGTCCTTGCTTACTTGAAATTTTTCTGGATTGCTCAGTAATCTGCATTGGTACTTCTTCAAATTAAATGTAATAACCAGGCTCAGCTGGAACTAGTATTGGAACTACCAAAAACACTTATAATTTTTTCTTTATTCTCCTTGTCACAAATTCCAAAAAGATGAAATTGTTCTCATATTTCTCACTTTCTTGAAGAGAGAGCTACTCATAAAAGATTTCTTTCAAACTTGTGGTGCCAAAACTTGATTAACTGGACAAGGCCAGAGCTTCAGATGTGAGGTTGGTATTACTGTCAGTAGGTCTTGGAACTGGGGATAGGCATACTACCATTCCGGGAATATTTTGAGCAGAATCCAGATCACAATGGAAATTCAAAAGATGTAACAAAAACTTGATAGTTTTTTCCATCAGGTACAAGGATTCTCTTTTCAAAGAAACTGAAACCAATGCATAGTGAATTTACCTAGATAGTCTACTTTCATGTTTAGACTTGACTGCTTCCTCCCACATTATATTGTCTGCCTCTGCCTCATCAGTGTCATTTTCATTGTGGCAATCCAGGAAATCTTCAACTGAACTGTTGACAAAGTAGATTGTACTGCACTTAGACCTGTACTTCAAGTCACCTCTTGTCCAAGCAGGCAACAGTAATGGAGCAATTAGCAAAGTTTGGAAACTACATTTTATCCTTTACATCATATTTTGAAGACAAATGAATGAAGAAAAAAACTAACAAACTGACAAATGGCAAAAAATTTGTAACTTGTGGAAAGGTATTTTTTGTCCATGGATATGTTCATGCCAAATGCAAATGCGAAATGTTCCTACCATGCAATTTAATGATACTGTTTCAATCTAGAGAAATCTCAGATCCTTCTTTCTGCCCTTTAATATCAAAGCATGATTAATGAAAAGCTTAAAGGGCAAGAGCAGTCTCCCCAACTAAAAGTAGTGTAGTACACCGTCCCTGTTTCATGATCGGCTCTTCACGGTCATGTGCCATTTTTGGGGGAGTCACTGCTTGGTTTTCCTAGAATATGTAATATTGAAGTCCTAAAAAATTATTAAAGATACTTTTAAGAAATAAAAAGAAGTGAAAAGAAAATTGTGAGCTTTAGCCTTTGCTTCAAAATACAGTAAGTTTGGGAGGACTGTTTTTGCCTTTCAATGTGGAAAAATGACAAAAGCAGTCATGTGCCTTGGAGTAGTATGGTTAAAATGGGAAGACCCTGTAATTGCAGATCTGCCAGGACTGAGCCTATACAGCACATTAAAAAAATACAAAACAAATTCTGTTGAACAAAGGATTTTTTTCTTTCCTGGTCAGCTTTTTGATGTTAATATCCGACATTTCAAAAGGACGTTGGAAAGCAGGTAATTATGTTTTGCAAGCATGTGACTGCATTTGAAAATGGTCAACCAGTTATCACTAGAAAAAACTTGAATTTTCAGAATTAACACCCAAAGAAACAGATTGGATAGTATATTAAGTTGTTGGAATAATAGATAAAGTAAGTTATAATAAAAAACATAGGACTTCTGACTTCATAAATCCATTTTGAAATGATGAGAGTAGCCTAGCTAGGTTAAAAAATAAAAGGAAATACAACTACTGTGAGTAGAAGAGAGATGCATGTCTGACAGTCAAGCTACGGTACTGTACTCCAGAAGAAATGCTTACTGTCATGAAAATAGTCAAAGCTTTAGAACTCAATTTGACAATTACAGTAAATATTTCACCCTCCTCCCACACTGTGACAAAGACATCACACTTCCACTGCAGAAAGACAAGGGAAGACTGGCATCCAATACCGCCATCCCTTTTGTTTAGGTATAGGGCAAAACAACTAAAATCTTGAATGACCCTTTGTGTTTTGGCAATTTATTTTGCCATAAGTGTTCAGTAAAACCAGGAGTGCCAGAGAGGTGCTAAGGGGATCAAGGTGCGACAGGGGATTCATCTCCCAGTTATGATGGATGGTCCCCACTGTATATGGGAAACAATTTAGGAAACAATTTCCATTCTTTTCAAGGGAGCATAGATGGGTATGTTATTTATTGTCCAGAAAGTGACAAGTAACAATCCAATTGTGTACTTCCTTCTAATTCTTGAAGGAAATGCAATTGACCTTTAAAAACCGCAAAAGTTGAAATTTAATTTTCAAACCCAAATGAACATTGAATTTAAAATCCAAATTTTCCACTTTTCTTTGATTACATTTTATTCAAAATAATTCCCAGACAAATTTCTGGGTAATTTGGCCGTAGATTTGGGTTGCTTGTGCCTCTTATGCAGGATTTCAGCATTGCCTTGGAAAGAGACTGCATGGCACCATGCCGGATGATGTGACTTCTTACAGCATGTACTACAATACTATAATCATGGGTGAAAAGAGTTGTGAAGCTGAGAAGCTCCTTCCCAGAAAATTTGGACATCTGGAGGAAAATTTCCCTTTTCATGAAAATGCAGGGAGAATTGTGGGAACTTTTACTCTCTTCCTGGGAAATAATGCAACTCCCTTCCTGGAAAATAAATATTTTTTCCAGCCCTGGCTGTAATACATGTTGTAGTTAGATGGAGTCTTATGGCCCAGTTTCCAACCTATTGGTTCAAGTCCAACCGGCCACTGCCTTTTTTCCAGTTGTGGCTCACTGGCTTGTTTTCCCTACCCCACTGCTTATACAGAGCAGCGATCATGCAAAATGGCAGTAGGTTCCTTTTTTAGAGTCTTTGGTATGACTCGACCTGGGAAGTGAGCCTTCCATGTGAGAGGTGGATGCTCTACCGTTAGACCAAACACACACCGTCTGTCATGTTGTATAAGGGAATCGTGCATATAGGACATTTTATGATGTTTGTCTGAACTTGATGAAAGTTCAGCTAGTCTTGGGCAATAACTATTGGTTTAAAGTTGATGCCATTTGCAATCCTCCCTGTGTTTGGCTTCCATAATTACCTGTAGTTGCTGATGAGGGACAAATTGGCTCTAATATATGTCATAGTGGCCCTTGACAGTAGTAGATCATGCTGCAATTCAATGGAATATCATATTTACAGCTGGTGATGCAAGTTTGCAGCACATGATGAACTGTATGGATGCATGGTTTTCAATTATTATAACCACACTTCTAACTACTGTAAATTTGATAATATATTGCTTGTTTTTAAGGAGGTATCTCACAATTTTCTTCTCATTGCTTGTTTTTAAGGATCGAGGTATCTCACAATTTTCTTTTCATTTCATAATGATATTTAGGCAAACCAAGCAATTAAGTAAATTTCACATTTCAGGAAAGAATATTGTCACGTACTACTTGACTCTATAGCCAATCATGAAACAGGGCAGTCTAACTACTGTACACTACTGTACTGTATACTGGGGTGAATGCTCTTGTCTTCAAGGAAGGGAGCACATCATATAGCAACTAGCCCAATTTGTAAAGGTAAACTAATCAAGCACATTACAATTATAATTCTGAAAATGTTGGCAACGTCCATGATGTAACGGTTGCGGTAAAAAATTGCATTTGATTTTCCTCCTTGCGAAATTACACAATTTGATAATTGACAGACATTAATACTCCATGCAAAGACATTAAATCCAAGTCAAGAAACCCTATAGCCACAGTATGCAGAGCACATTGAGGGGGTTTTGATTACAATCCTGCCGAAAGAAATGTGAAATTTTTTGCAACCTAAGTGGACTAGGAGCTCGGTGAAGTGGTAACAATAGACCTCTAGCAGTAGGTTTGGAAACTTGATATACCTCAGTTGAACAATAGATTACTGAGGTTAGAAAATCAACTTTTTTACTGCAATCGAAACAGCATGCAAAACATTACCATAGTGCTGGGTATATTGTGCAATTGGGAGAAAATAATATTCACTCAGGCTTTGTGGACAACTAATTGAAACTGCAACTCTGCATCATTATCAAACAAGATATTGGATAAAGGCCTAACAATGCTCATAAACTGTGCAATATTTTAGTAAATATAGATACTGTATAAAGTTTCTAGATAGTAAAGATGAGATTTAACTATACCCAACATGAACATGTCATGTACAGTACTGTGTCAGTCAACTCAATAAAAAGTTCAAAGTTTAAATTTAATTTCAAGTACAGTTCAAGTACAAGTTAGTTTTCCTTTTCGTCACCTCTTACAGTAGGCAGGATCAAACAGGCTTCTCCCCTGGAAGCTCTGAGGTTTTAGCATACTGTATCTCTGAATGAAAAATGTAGTCTCTGGAGAGGTATGTTATTTAAATTCTTTTCAGTAAACCCAAACCCAACTCCTTTCTGACCAGCTAACATTTGGGCAGAGGGAGGGGGAGTGAGGGGGGCCAAGGACAAACTCTATGGAGGGCAAATGCCCCCTCTTGCCCCAACATAGAGCCACCACTCATGGTACTAATTAAAGCCGTGAAAACGTTACGAGCAATTCTGCACAGCACAAGGTAGACTGTTCTGTGCTATAGTGTTGTGAACCATGGAAGTACTACCTGGAAGTTACAGTAGCTGGGAAAACATGCTTTTGGAAATTGAAAGACTTGTTTTAATACATCTTGCAGTTATTTTCACTCCCCTATGGGTGTAACAGCTAGCAACTGAGGGGTTGGTCATTCACTTGGCTCTGTATGTGTGGCCCACTGCATGTACAGTACTTTGAAGAACACCTGAAAAGTAAATCAAGACTATTTGCAATATGAAACAGTATTTTATCTTAGGGAAGAGTGCATATTACAGACTGCCATGATTTCAAATCACATGTCCCTAAATGATTAATGGGTGGTGTCAAAATTGGTTGTTATAAGAGTCATAATAATGATGATTGATGATGATGTGAACACTAGTCCCCATTAAAACAGAAAGGGACAAGGGGGGAGGGGGATTGCAATCTATTCTGTCTAAAGGAATTTTAAATCAACCTACCGATTACCAGTGGCATCGAGCAGTGGCTCTTGTATACCCCCCTCATGTAAAAAGTATATTGGGCAAAATGTGTAAGAACTTCACAAACACCTCTTGAAAGCAGCACTTTTTAGTAGTAAAAACAACAGCTGGGAAGTACCATTTTATGCAATCTGAAACACATTTCAGGCAAAGTGTTCTCTATACGCAATGTGCTGGTCAATAGTGGCACTCGATAGGTGACAGTAGGAGCATTTTCGTTTGCCCCACCACTTCAGCACTTTCCCTCTCCCGATGAAAAAGTCTACTGGTAATGCCACTGTCAATAACCAAGGACATAAATTTTGCTCAGGCATTAATTTTTATTGCATTTGGCATTCCATGTACACTCAACATACAGATTCCAGGCCCGGTCTCATGAAGACTTTAAAAATGGAACCTACTGCCATTGTGCTTGCAAAAGCAATGGAGTAGGGAGAACAAGCCTGTGAACCAAAACAGAAAAAAAGGTCAAGACTAGCTTGACTTGAACTACTGTACTTGGTTGGAAACCTAACCCAGAAATAGCATTTACACTGTATGCAGTCCTGCCTAGATCTTGGGGAAAACAACTTCATACTGTACAACAGCTGTACTATACTTAGCCAGTAGGGTCAACTGCCCCCCTATGACCAGTCTAGCGCCCCTCAATACAAGAAAAATGCACCCCCTGAGTCTTTAAGTAAAGTTAAAACTGCCCGAAAAGGAAAAAAAAAAAATAAAGGTCCCCAGAATTTCGAACCGTATATAGCTATATATAACTGTGGCAATGGGAGTTGGTCTGAGAAATGAGGTCGGTCAAATTCAAGAGTATGCATGCGGCCCCTGTATGATGTTGGCGCCCCCTTTTCAAACTGCCCCTCCTTCAGCTAGGGGCTGGATCCGCCCTTGATGTTCATGCATTATTGGTCTTGAAGAATAAAAAGATGTGATGTTTGAGAGACAGCTAGGCACACTCCAAGTCTGAAATATGGTTATGAAACTATTATCGAAAAAGGTAAAAGAATTTATCAATCAGCTGTATACTTTTTCAGTCCAAGAGGAAAATGGTTGTCCATGGGACAACCAACCCTTAATGTATTGGTGTTCCATATGGAATTTTTGTTGTCCCAGATATTCTGACAACCATGAAAATCGATTCCTGTAGCCCAACTGGTTACTGGTAGTACTGTAGCCCTACAGTACTTTGGCTTGAACTGAATTTAGAATGCAGATTTCTGATTTCCCTTGTGAGGTTGGGGGTTGTGGGGTGGTGCACGGTGATTGAGGGGAAGGAGATCTGCATCAGTTTTCAATTGCATACAGGTACAACCAATTGTTGAATATTTAGTAATTATTTATGTCAAATTGTATATGAGCATATAAGCAGAATTCAAATTTTTATTGGAGGTGACCCCCAATGCCCCAGTGTCTGGTTTGTTGATGGTGTATTAATTCCCCTCTTTCTCAAAATCCTGGATCTGCGACTGAGCCCAAAATCTGCAGATCCAGGTCTTCTTAGGCAACTGATGAAGGCCTATATACGACATAGTTAGCTTTCTATACTATAGCATTGTTCCACACATGGGGGGAAATTTATGATGTGCGTACTTGAAAGCCTATAGGCCTATATGGGGCCTTACCTTACATTAGGAAGGCAGTTGCCTTTCAACTCTTTTTTACCACATATACCTGGCAATTTGGCAAACCACTACTAGCATTTGGATGGGGACCCTCATCACCCTTATTGAAAGCTTACTAGCATTCAATAAGCATTCATTATGCCTTCTGAATGTATCATTTAGCATTCGAAGGACTAAATTAAGCTGTCAGTGAGTTGGAATGCTTATTTTCTTCCTCAAATGAAGTCTTCCTTGCATTATTAATAAGCCTTCATAATTTCCTTTGAAGTCTACCAAGCCTGCAGTTACTGTTTGAATGTATTCATTAGTTTTTTAATTAATGTTTTGGAATGCATTCACACATGAATAATGCTTATCAAAGCCTTCATTTCCATTTTTTGCAATTCGTATAACTAGTATCAATTACATACTATGCAGCTGGAGGTCACTCAAGCATAAGCAAATTAGTTACAGAAATCAATTAGTGGATAACGGTGCCTCAATTGATTGCACCAGATAATCTTCATTTATATTATAAATTCAACATGCTCAGGCTTACAGACTGCTCTTCTCATCGAGTCAAATCTTTGGCAAATTACTGATCCAGCAAAGCTGAGCACTTACTCATTGTCACTGTGGTCTGCAGGCTAATGAAACAGCTAGGATTATCTTAGTGATAGCATATTGTACTTTAGGTTCTATGCTTGATAAGAAAGTTTTGAGAAGACAATATTGGGGAAAGTGCAAACTCTGCGCCAGGCCCTCGGAGAGATGTGTAAACTATGATAGGGCATGTATATGAGCAAACTGAGGACATAGGCTAGTCAGATTTTTCAAGAGTAGTGAGGCTTATTCTGGGGTTACGATTTTGATGAAGTGGTAAATGTAGTGCTGATCACTTCTGCTGTAACCTGTGCCAGCTCGTCAAAAGCCTAGCTACTAATAAAATTGTCCTAACGTTAGGCCTATGCATACTCTGTACTGTACATATGCTAAAAACGCGTGTGGGATGGGTATGTGGCTCACTAACGAGACGGGAATCCTGTTTACTTTTTACTATCAGTAGGCTGAACAAACACATTTCACTTACCTTTGAGCGTGATCTGTGAGATGATGTTTCGCAAAATCGCCGTTAAGAGACTTGCCATTCCCCAATCAATCAACCTGCTTTTTCTGCGGCGATCTAACGTTAGGCATGGCCTATTCCGCGTGAGAATGGGAAAGGGAAACCCGACTTTCGTTTGCTATTTTTCTCGTTTGATTTCTCCTTCTCGTGACAACGTGTGCAAACGCTGTCCTTCGATTTTTCTTTCTGAAGTTTTGCACAGGAAGACATTTTGCTGTCGTAAGACTAAGACTAGCCCCTTCGCTTCGACCAATCTCTCAAGTTCAATGCAGGTTTCCTAAGCCAGTTCGTCTTTCTAGAAATTCCCAAGATCACGTCTCGAATAACAACGTATAGCGTCTCAACGTTGAACTACAGTAATAATAGCCTATTAGAGCATCGAAGTCAAACTGATGATTAAAACACAAAACAATTGAGCCGGAAATTTAATACAAGTTAGCCACCTTGGCATTCTTATTAGAACTTATTCACATATTTCATAATTAATTAATAAGTGACTTAAAAAAGAAGAAAAAAGAAACAATCACACAATATTTCTTTTTTCAAAGTGGGAAGGAAAAGAATGATCGAGATGGTCCGAAATTCCCAAGATATTGGGAAAATTCCCAAGGGTCTCTCTGTTGTCACACTGAGTAAGTTACTTTTATCAGGAAAACAACTCCCTGCTATATACATAGATACTACGCCTGTTAACGCTCACACAAACAAGCATACCGTATGCAGCAGTACGCTATCCCACCCAATCGTATGAACTGTTATCATACGGTCTCTATGGGCTACATCCGGGATTTTGGGTGGGATAACAAATTTTTTGAAGGCTGTCCAAATATCGCCCCCGTTTCACGCCACGATACCGTGTCTTTAATTTCCAATAACCGGGTCCTCGACATTTTGTATGGATACTGAAAACTAAGTTGACAAAAGAGTGATCTGATTGGATGCCTGGAGAATGATAAATGTCTTTGACGGAATGAGAGAGGTGGCGTGAAAGGAGAAAAAAGTCCAATCGACAAAAAAGACCTGTGATAATATTGGAAGACCAAGTAAAATTTTCTGTGCGAGGATTCCTTTCCCTCCAAATATCAATTAAAGATAGGTCGGTCATGAAAGAAAGACACATATCTCGGGCTTTAAAGTTTGTTCGTTGTTGTCCTCCTTTCTTATCTTGATTAATTAATTAATTATTTTTTATTTTTAGTCCTCCCGACCTTCCCCGACCTTCGCCGACCTTCCCCGACGGGGGGCCATGGCCACCCGCCCCCACTCCCGCTCGCCCCCCCCCCCCCCGCTGGCGCCACCACTGAGGTGAAATAGTTGATTATCGAGTGTTTAATTGTGTACGTAACTCCTTCGCCTTTCACTGCAATTTTATTGCAAAAAGTTCCAGCTTTCACAATTTATCCTAGCCACTTGTTACTTTGGTTGCATTCCAAAGTTACAATGCAGTAATTTATTTCATAGAACCGGGGTGTTGATTTTTAAAAGACAAAAGCAGTATCCACTCAATTTTGATATTCCTAGAATAAGAGGAACATTACTGCTCAATCTTTGATTGATGCCACACTTTTCGCTTCTCGGCCTTTTGGCTAAGATAATCTACTAATTTGTATTAATTTACCATGTATTTATTCCATCCTGATTATTCCATTGGAACACTCTTTTCTTAAATTACATTTTACCACATTTTGTAACAAGTTTGGAAGTTTGGAAGTTTTGTCAATAAACTAATAAAAAAGTTAAAAAAAAAAATTAAAAAAGCTTATGGTTTAAGTCAACTCGTATTTCTTTTCCAAGTGCTCCCTAACCCCTCGACAGAGTTTTTCAAGAATTTACAAAGCATTGTTTTTGATTTTATTTGGAGCGGTAACCCCGACAAAATTAAAAGAAGCACAATGTATAATAACATTAGTAATGGGGGTATAAGGGTAATCCATATCCAGAGTTTTGCCTCTGCATTGAAAGTCTCTTGGGTAAGGAGGTACAAGGGCCCTAGTAATACTGGTTATTGGAAACTATTTTTTGATCATTTTCTTTCTCCTTTTGGTAAACATTTCTTATTTCAATGTAATTTTCTTGCAAAGGATGTAGATTGTATTGCTAATGACTTTATTTTTGATATTTGTAAAGGTTGGAGTAATGCTTCTTTTACCACCCCTAGTGATAATTATGGCACAGAAATACTTTGGAACAACTCGTACATAAAAATTGATAATTCTATTGTCTATGATAAAAAACTTCATTTGGCCGGTGTCACTTTTGTTAAGGATTTGTTTTGTACTGATGGTAGCAAAATGCCTTATGATGTATTTAGGAATAAATATAATATTTTGAGTTATCCATTTACTAAGTACTTTGGATTGCTATCAGCCATTCCTAGTACATGGGCTCACCTTATTTATCAAACGGACAATAATACCAATGATCATATTATTACCTCTATCGATAGTAACTGTAAACTTTCTCAAGTAGTATATCCTTTGTTGATAGATAAGATAACCAGTCCTCCCAAAGCTTGTGTAAAGTGGAATGTTCAATTTAACCTTTCACCTGATGATTGGGTAACTATCTTTAGGATGCCCTTTTGTACTGTTTCTGAAGCGAAGGTTAAATACTTTCAATTCAGATTCATCCACCGTATCGTAGGAACAAATAAGCTGTTGCGTTTAATGGGAAAGACTGATACTGATCATTGTACTTTTTGTCATATTGAAACCGAGTCTTTAGAGCATCTGTTTTGGTCATGCCATGTAACCTCTAGTTTTCTTTTGGATTGTGAATTAAAATTTTTTGGGAGGCAGTTTATATTTTCTAGGAGGGATCTGTTTTTGGTCGAATTTATGATGAATATGACCCTATCAACTACTTCATTTCGCAATGCAAATACTACATTTATAACTGTAGGCTTAATAATACTCTACCCGACTGCAACAATTTTTTCCATAAAATGAAGTTCATTATTAAAGTTGAAAAATATATATCTCTTAAGAAGAATGCTCCAAAGTCTAGAAGGAACAAATTTAAAGCCTTACAACGCTGTCTTTCACATTGTTTTGATGAACTGGACAATTAATTAGTACTTTTTTTTCTTCTATTTTTTTTTTCATTTGTAAACTTAATTCATTTAAATAGTGGGTGATTATAGGTCAGTGGGCGCTCGCACCAGACAGTCCCTCGGACTGCACCCCTAACAAGCCCGCCTGTAGGATTCTTAGAAGTTGAATGTACCCGTAAATATTCAATCATAATTAACTGCTACAATTATTGACCCTTTTGATTATTATCTATATTATGTTTACTAAGTATACTCCGTGTATGCAAATTCCTTGTGTAATATGTTTATGGGTCAACGCTATTCCTTTTATGCATCAGTTTTGTCCTTGTACAGTACCCTGTGAAGATAGGTATTATCATGGAATCGTCATAACGTATACAGTGTTTGTGTGGTCATAAATGTACAAAATGTGCATATAATGTGTATATAATGTGTATAGTGTATATATTATGCATAAAGGTATAATGTACAAAATGTATATAAAGCGTGCAATATGTATATATGTAATGATAGCTATTCGTGTAATTGTGTGTAAGTGAGAATTCATACCGACCTTGTACGTATACTGTTGCACCGTTGTAACTTTTGTACCCTAAAAACGGTTTTACAATAAATGAGATGGTCAAAATAAATAAATAAATAAATAAATAAATACATAAATACATAAATACATAAATAAATAAATACATAAATAAATACATAAATAAATAAATGAATAAATAAATGAATAAATAAATGAATAAATAAATAAATAATAAATAATAATAAATAAATAAATAAATAAATAAATAAATAAATAAATATTTTTTTCCTCCATTTCTGTATTTGAGTTTCATGGTCAGCATAGTTACAATATTTACAAATTTTCATTTCGCAGAAATGATAACTGAAATATATACATGCGTGATAACATAATGCTGAGTTTCACAAAAAGAAAACAGCTTAATGATGCACATTTCATGCCGGGAGTACAGAAAAAAAATACCCACGTACGTACAAGAATTAAATTGTCGCTTTAAACAAATTTCATTTCTGGTAGCGAAGAATAGTCTTCTATGCAAGTACCATGTTAACCAACCTAACGAAATGCTACATGAGTGCTAGCCAACTTTTGATAACGTCATGATTACAAGGTAAACAGATTTACAATAAGAAATACCTAGTTTTTCCAGGTTCCTTAAAGCGCGAAAAAAACGAAGGCAAATTTTTGAATCTTGGAAATAAATATAAAACTATACACCCAAGACTAGAACATCCTAAAAACTTCATCGAGTTTGTTATAATTAATGCCTTTACTTCTGTAATCATTGCTTGGAAAATAATGATTATGCCTTTCAACTTGTAAGGCGAACTTAAATTTGTAATAGAACTCTTCTATATTGGGTAGAGACTTTTGTCTTTGTTTACAAAATATATAATACTTAAAATGCAAGATAAGAAAATTAAATGGGTGAGACTTCTCATTACCGTAACCGAAGGATATATCTTCTTTGGAGAATATGAACTGGCTATTCAAGATCTGTGATTCTACATCCAGGATAAATGACGAAGTATAACTACATCCCCAGAACAGGTGACTCAATGTTTCAACCTCCGTTTTACAAAAAGAGCACAAATTAGATTCAACTTTCCCCATAAGAGAGAGCAGTCTATTGGTAGGGAGAATCCTATGTAAAAATCTAAACTGAAAATATGACAATTTGGTTTCCCGTACCGAAACCCATGGCATGCTCCAAATATTTTTCCAATTATACGAGTCAGAATCAGCTAACTCCTCAATCCACCTTTTTTGAGCTGTGGGCTTAGTAACAATTGTTTTTATATAGGAGTTATAAATGTAATGAGACAAAGAGGAGACATTTAAGGCCCTTTCCGCCCACATGGTATTACTATTAGGAACTTCAGTTGAACCGCATCCTGCATCCCTCCAGTTTCTTGGGATAGCGTTTACCAAGCCCCAGTACCGCGTAAAAGCAAAAACATTGAGATTGAACTTATTTCTATAAACGTCAAAAGTGAGAGGATTACCTCTATCATCAAAAAGATCTGCCACATATTTCACTCCCTTATTGTACATAAAATCATAATACACAGTCTTATTATCAATACGAATATGGTGGTTATTCCAAATAATCTGGTTTCCAAAGCTATCACTGGGTGTTTGATACGACGCTAGGGACCATGCACCAAAAACCTGTCTAACAAAATTGTTTGTTATTCCAGAGATATCATCTTCAGTATAGTTACAGTTAACAAGAACCTCCTTTCCAAAATTCCTTAAACTCTGATCAAAAAATAACTTCCATACTCCCCTTGTCTCATTACAGTACCGGCGTACCCATGTACACTTAAGACTATTCACAAAGCTCTGAATGTGTTTAACCTTGAGCCCCCCTTCATCCATAGTATTCACTAGAGAAGTCCGCTTAATTTTGTCAGGGTTACCTGACCAGATAAAATAGGCTACAGTATTTTCAACTTCGTTTATAAAACTCTTTGGAGGATTTGGTAAAACTAAAAAAAGATAGACCAACTGAGAGAGGGCAAGTGTCTTGACTATAACACTACGACCTACTGGCGTAAGATCCCTTAATGACCAAATCCGTAAACAACTTTTCAGACGAGAAAGCTTAGGTATAAAATTAAGCCGAAAAAGATCATCCCCATCCTTTGTAAAGGTGATGCCTAACATGGTAACAGGTCCGAGAGTTACTTGGAATGGTGAATTGTGAACAAAAAAAGGTTGACGTTGGATAAATGGGCCCAGAGGGAACAAGTTACATTTTTCAAGATTAACAGTAAGACCCGAAGAAAGCTTAAAAGCTTCTAAGATTCTAAGCGCTTCATTTAGTGAATTCCTATCCCCATTAAGAATGAACGTGGTATCATCGGCATACTGAATAAGTCTAGTCTCATTACCGTCAATTACGATACATTTAAAAATCTTGCTATTATACGTATACAAATTGAGAATTTCGGAACACAGTAAAAATAGATACGGGCTCAAGGGGCACCCTTGGCGCACACCTCGTTGAACATGAAAAAAACCAGTTGAATACCCGTTATTACACACGCAAGCCATACTATTACGATAGAATGTATCAATCCAATTTGTAAAGCTGGTACCAAAGTTAAAAAAAGTCAACGTTTTATGGATGAAACTCCACTCTATTTTATCGAAAGCTTTTTCGAAGTCCACTAGTAACAAAAAACCAGGGATTTCATGGGAGACCGAGTAGTCAATTAAATCAAGAATATACCTCACATTTTCCCCAGGGCCTATAAATCGTCCTTCAAGAAAGCCTGTCTGATTTGAACTAATTAGATCTGGAATAACTCTTTTTAATCTTGCAGCGATGGCCTTTGCACCAATTTTGTAGTCAGTATTTAAAAGGGTAATTGGACGGTAATTTTTGAGCATGGTAATATCTTTATCGGGTTTGGGAATAAGAGTGATGATACCTCTGCTCTGTTCAGCAGATAAGCAATGATTTGAATAAGAAAAATTCAGGGCATCGACTACCAATCCTCCAATTAGGTGCCAAAATTTTTTAAAGAAATTAGCAGAAAGGCCATCACTACCAGGAGCTTTATCGCTATTTAAAGAGGATAATGAATTACTGCACTCCTCGAGGGTTAGAAGGCCCTCACAGCTAATTGCATTTTCCACCGATAAAACTTTACGGGGTAAATCAGTAAAAACTAAATTGGGAGAACAATATTCAGACGTATATAACTTTTCATAAAACCTTTTAATTTCTCGTAGTATAGTATTACTCTCAGAGCATGCAATTCCATTCATATCCTTAATTTCATGAATAGTATTATTTGATTTATTTCGTTTTTCTAAGCTTAAAAAGTAACTGGTATTTTTTCACCTTCTTCGACCCATCGGGCTCTGGATCGAACAATGGTCCCTTGTAATTTATGATCATAATATAGCAATAAATCATTCCTAGCATCACATAACCGGGCCCTGGATTCTGCAGATTCCTTGCAAAACAGATCATGCTCAAGTCTGGCAATTTTATCAACAAGAGCCTTTTCTCTTTGGCGTCGTTCTCGTGCCCTTCGCTTTGAAAATTTAATACTAGCGGTACGTATCCTAAATTTCAAGTTTTCCCAAATTGAGGAAGGGTCCTGGCCATCCTCAATACTAGATGTCTCATTAATAATTTTACTAATTAATTCCACATAGGTGTGGTCGTTTAACAACGAATTGTTCAGCTTCCAATACCCAGGTCCCCTTTTTTCAGTTGAAACTTTGCAAGTGAGAAAAATCATAGCATGGTCAGATTGAATACCTGATGACTGGGACGAATTAGTGACATAGCTGGACATATGTTGGGAAATAAGGAAAAAGTCCAACCTACAGTGGATTCCCAGGGTAATATTGGAGCTCCATGTGTAGATTTTGGACACTGGATTGCGATCCCTCCAAATGTCTATGAGATTAAAGGTGGTCATAAGACTTAAACATTCATCAAGGGCTTTGAAGTTAGTTCTCAGTTGCCCGCCTTTTTTATCACAATCTAACTTAAAAACGAAATTAAAATCCCCACACATTATAATGTTATCACACGTAAAATCATGCATGCTAGCAGCCACCTCTCTAAAAAAATTCGGGTTATCCGAATTTGGGCCGTAGATACTAACAATTGTAAGGGTCTGCCTGAAGATTAGAACATCAAGAATTATAAGCCTACCTGAACTATGAATGTACGATTTCCCAATATTAAAATTCAATGACGGCTTGAATAACATACATACGCCACAAGAATCATTTGTTCCATGAGAAAAATATATGTGTCCTCCCCATTCGTTTCTCCAATACAACTCGTCCTTTTGCGTGCTGTGACTTTCCTGTAAACAGATTATATCGACCTTCCTTCGATGCAAGTACGAGAAGAGACGTCTTCGTTTTTTGTTCTGTCGTAAACCTCTTGCCTTATAAGACATAAACGTTGCTTCACTCATCTTCCTTAACAAGAATCAAGTACCTAAAAGATGGTTGGTAATCCTTTAGTGACATTGGTAAAATAATCGAATGGAGGTTGCAAACACAAAAATAATAACAACAATAAAGACAATAACAGATCAATCCAAACGGCGAAAAACAACAAAGCTGCCTCAGCAGAAGCATTAATCCCGTAAGGAAGACTGGTGCTAAAAAGACACCAAACAAACTGGGTGAGTCCATAGACATGGCAAAGAGTGAACTTTAAAACTGATGTGGTTGTAGACAAAGTGCTCACCGTACGGAAAAACACCTAACCATGATAATATGATCCAGTAACAGTGCATTAGGGCTCAGGTCCAAAAACATACGGTCGCCCGTCGCTGCCCCTCCAACAACCACCTGAAAAACGCAGCCTGGTACCCTGCTGATATAACTCCTGTACCTCTTTTTTCCATCTTTTCTTCTCAATTAGGTCGGCTTTTGTAAGGTCGTCAAGAATATAATATCTTTTCTCAGCGAGAGCTTGGCGGGCCGTTTTCATAATAGTGACTTTATTCTGGTAAAATGACAGTTTCACAAGAATATGCCTGTCTCGTCCTCTTACTAACCTGCCGTCTCTATGTGCTCTTTCAAGCCGGCACGAAGGTAATCCAACTTCCTCGAGAACCTTGCTTGCTATATCATGGCAAACTTCATTTTCTTCGGTTGGGTAACCGACAATCCGTATGTTGTTACGTCTCGAGAAACGTTCATTTTTGTTTATGTCCTGTGCCTGTTTTTCTTTCTCAGACTCAAGTTGTGCTACTTTCCTTTCCAATAAATAAATAAATAAATAAATAAATAAATAAATAAATAAATAAATAGATAAATAAATAAATAATTTTTTTTTTCCTCTGTGTATTTCATTTTTTGTTTCATTTTTTAACACGATTGAACTCAAAAACATGATATGATCTTTCCATATATACAATATTTACATTCTATTACATATTTCTGCTAAAACCCACAGATCTTGCAACAAAAAGACATAAGGGGTCAGCTGTTAAACAGAAACATATCCTCAAGTAAGGATCAAATTATAATTAATTTCATAAAAAACAAATAAATAAAAAGAGGTCAACATTTATTCCTTCAATTGAAAATACTTACACAAAAACCCACATTTTTCAGCGTACATACATTATCTTTGGAACATGCAAATTATTCCAGATAAGTGTATAAAACGCACAGAAAGTCTTACAAAGGGAAAAACATAATTATCTCCTCGGAACAAACAAAAGTCACGTGAACAAATCTGAGCATGGGGAGAACGCTTGATAGAGATCACTAAAACTAACCCTATTTTTCTTGTTAGGAAGAATCCTAGCATCATTAAATTTTTCAATACTTAGGGCAAACTTAAACATAAAAAAAATTCTCCAACAATGGGTTTCTTCTCATTTCTTTTACAATCATAAATGTAATATTTCATGTGGAGAATTAAAAAATTATAAGGATGGCAATGTCTATCGCTGTAGCCAAAAAAGATATGTCTTTTAGAAAAGCAAAATTGTTTTTTAAGCACACATGCTTCAACATCCAAAATGAAAGAAGCAGTAAAATTACACTCCCAAAAAAGATGCTCAAGGGTCTCCACTTTCGTACCACAAAAGGAACACAAATCTGAATCAGTTTTTTTCATTAAGTAGAGTAGTCTGTTTGTAGCAATAATCCTATGTAAGAATTTAAATTGAAAATATCTGAGTTTAGCCTCTGAAACAGTGAGATGGGGCATTCTGAAAATTCTAAACCAATCATTATCCGTTAAAGTATTAAATTTACTCTGCCATTTAATCCTAGATGTTGGGGTTTTAGTGAATCGGTTTATGAGCCTGGAGTAAATGACTTGAGAGGCTGAGGTACACTGACAAACTTTATCAAGAAAATCGATAGTTCCATTCAGTGACATACTTCCTACACAATGGGATCTTTTCCAAGTTTGCGGAATTGCATTAATCAATCCATGATAAAGTGTGAATGGAAAAGACTCAACCCCAAAGGCATTTTTGAATTGCTCAAACGTTAAAGGTATATTATCATGGTCAAATAAGTCACTAACATATATGACATTTTTAGCAAAAAGATTCTTACACATAACAAGATTATTATCGATACGAATGAAGTGATTATTCCAAATGATTTGGCTACCAAAATTATCAACCGGTCTTTTAAACACTGTCTCACTCCATGCTTCTAACACTTGTCGGATGAAAACATTATTAACTACTTGGATATCCTTACTGTGGTAATTGCATTGGAATATGAAACTGTTGCCAAATGGTTTTAAATACAGATCAAAAAATAATTTCCAGTTACCTGGAGTCTCACTGCAGTAACGTTTGATCCAAGTACATTTTAAACTTTTAATGAAAGATGGCACATGTGTAACTTTCAAACCTCCGTCACTGATGGTATTAATAATAGTAGAACGTTTAATTTTGTCAGGATTACCTCCCCAAATAAAATTATATATTATTTTTTCCAGCTCTTTAATAAAGTGATGTGGTGGATTTGGCAAGACCTGAAAAAGGTAAACAAGTTGAGACAGGGCAAAAGTCTTAAGAATAATAGTACGGCCAATTGTCGTCAAGTCTCTGGTAGCCCATGCATTCAAACAACTTTTGAGCCGGGACAATTTGGGCATATAGTTTAATCTGAACAGATCATTACCTCCCTCACTTGTAAAAGAAATACCAAGGACTTGGACTGGTCCATAAGTAATATTGATGTTTAAGTCATCGATAGAAAAAGGAATAGCTCTAATGTATGAACCTA
Source organism: Holothuria scabra (assembly GCA_037179385.1). Lineage (NCBI taxonomy): Eukaryota > Metazoa > Echinodermata > Holothuroidea > Aspidochirotida > Holothuriidae > Holothuria > Holothuria scabra. The sequence goes on along the minus strand of CM074201.1, from coordinate 26,873,284 downwards.
AAGGAAATAAATTCGACTTGCCCAGATTAATGGATAAGCCGGAAGCCTCCTTTAATAACTTAAAAGTACGTAGAGTTTGAATCACAGAAGTTCTACTACCATCAAGAAATATAGTTGTGTCGTCAGCATATTGCATTAATTTTATTTCCTGATTACATATTTTAATTCCTTTAATATTGTCATTCACCTTAATTTTCAAAGCCAGAATCTCGGCAACAAGAAGAAATAGGTACGGGCTCAGAGGACACCCTTGACGTACTCCCCTATAAGTGGGGAAAAATCCTGTAGAATACCCATTATTACAAATGGCAGTAGTACTCTTATTGTAAAAAAACTTTAATCCAATTTTTAAAACTTACACCGAACTTAAAGAAATCAAGGGCTCTATGAATAAAAGACCATTCAATTCTATCAAACGCTTTCTCGAAGTCCACTAGCAGTAGAAAGCCGGGAATATCCTTTTGCCTAAAAAAGTCAATCAGATCCAATACGAACCTTATATTCTCACCAATAAATCTGTTTTTCAAAAATCCCGTTTGTTGGGGGCCAATAAGTTTTTGAATGATATTTTTAAGTCTTGTGGCGATCGCCTTTGCTCCAATTTTATAGTCCGTATTCAGAAGAGTAATGGGACGGTAATTTTGTAGCAATGTACGATCCTTGTTTGGCTTTAAAATTAAGGTAACAATACCTCTAGTTTGTTCAGGTGAAAGTTCCCCTCTAAAATAACCATAATTTAACGAATCTAGCACGATCTTACCAATAGAGTGCCAAAAAGTTTTATAAAAATTAACGGAGAGGCCATCGCAGCCTGGGGACTTATCATTTTTCATTGAAGAAAGAGCATTATTGCATTCCGTCAATGTAAGTTCATCCTCACAGGACTCAAAATCAACATCATCAGTATCAGTACTTGGGATATCAGTAAAAAAGGGACCGGGGACACAATCGTTGGACTTATAAAGGCCCTCATAAAAAGTTTTTATCTCCAAGAGAATCTTATCATTAGATGAAATCAAAAAAGGACTATCTGTTTCCTGGAGAGCTTGAATTGAATTGAAAGATTTGTTTCTTTTTTCCAAATTTAAAAAATATTTTGTATTTTTCTCACCTTCCTCTACCCACCTCGCACGAGACCTAATGATTGTGCCTTGAAGTTTATAATTATAATACAGTAAGAGCTCATTTTGAGCCTCTTTGAGCAAGCTTCTTGTGACCGCACATTCATTTACATATAACATTTGTTCGAGTTTCGCGATCCTATTGATAAGTTCCTTTTCCTTGGCACGTTTTTGATTCGCTAACAATTTAGAATACTTAATAGTAGCGGCACGAATTTTATACTTGAGCAGTTCCCAGCGAGCAGAGGGATTTAATGTACCAGTGCTGTCTACTTCCTGAAGGATCAGATCATTTATTAGTTGAATGTAACTTGAATCATTCATAAGAGAATTATTAATTTTCCAGAAGCCAGGGCCCCTTTTTACAGAATAAGTACGAAAAGAAAAAGAAATAAGGGAATGGTCTGACTGTAAACCTGGCGAGAACACAACGTCCTCTACACAATGATCGATATGTCTTGAAATAAGAAAATAATCCAAACGGCAGTGAATTCCGGGCGTTATATTAGAACTCCAAGTGAATTTTTTAACCAGTGGGTTTTTCTCCCTCCAAATGTCAACAAGATCATGGGTATTCATTAGGTCTAGGCATGCTTCTCTTGCTCTGAAGTTGGTTCTTGCATTACCGCCGATTTTGTCGATATCCAAGTTGAAAACTAAGTTCAAATCTCCTCCACAGATTATAATTTCACAATCAAAACGATTTAACTTATTTGATATGTCAATAAAAAAAACCTTGGGCTGTCCATGTTAGGGGCATAAATGCAAACAACGGTAAGAATATATTGCTGAATGCTAATATCCATTACAATGTAGCGTCCATGTGGACAAATATCCTGTTTAAGTATTTTGAACGTTAATCTAGGATTGAGGAGTACGCATACCCCTCGACTAGTAGTTGATCCATGAGAAAAGATGATTGATCCCCCCATTCATAAGTCCAGTACTTTATATCCTCTAAACAGCTGTGGGTTTCCTGCAGTAAGACTATGTCAGCATTGCGTTTGTGCAAATAAGTGAATAACTGTCTCCTCTTCTTTGCCTGTCTTAGCCCTCTTGCATTAAATGAGATTACTTTCAAGTCTGTTGACATGAATAAAACTGACAGTGCACGGGATAACAAAGTTTAGGGCCATTGACAAATGAGTGATTAAAACACGTTCTGATGACAGATATCGCAGACAAAAAGACATAAAATCTTCGCACGGAGGTTAACAAAGAAAGAAAAGAAAAGTCAATCCAATCGGATAAAGAAAGACAAATCCAAAAAAGGAAGACAATAAAAAGGTTATCCGATGAAACAGTTCGGCATACAAGCATGTCGAAAACGTCGGGCATGATGGAGCTGTGTATGGGCTCATACTGAAAAGTACTAGAAAAAAGCGACCTTTCTGAGTTGTCCAGCGGCCATGAAAAATGAAAAATGGAAATCAGGAAAAATTAGGCAATCCGAAAGACAGATAGATCTCACAATGCTGGGAATGCGTAGGGCTTGCCATTCGCTTGTCTCCAGCAACCTCCAAAAAATCTTAACTTAGTTCCTTGGTGAAATAATTGACCGACCATCTGAGACCATTTTCTCTTTTCTTTTAAGTCCATCTTAGTTAGGTCATCAATCACATAAAAACTCTCATTTGAAAGACTTTGTCTGGCGTTTTTCATAATTGTTACCTTATCTTGGTAGTAAGACAGTTTAACTAGAAGAATAAATAAATAAATATTTTTTTTATCCTCTTTATTGCACTGTCGATCGAATTCTCGGGCAATATTTACATGATCAATGAGTAACACAGATGTCAAAAAACAGACATATTACATGAAAAGTGGAAAATTACTACAGAACGATCGTTGTCAAGAAAGGTGAATAGTAACCGTCATGATGCTATAGGGTTCAAAGCGTGCAAATCATAAATGCGCTGCAATGAAATGAAGTGATACTATTATAGATAGTAATAAAATGACAAGACAAGACCCCCACAATCGCGTCCCCCAAGCCAAAGCCGGGCCGGTTATGGAGCAAACACTACCAATGACCGAACCCAACCCTAGCAGAGAGACAAGGAAGTGGCGGTCTGTACGTGTTTTGCGGTCTAGTAAAAGCAATGAAGTGAAACTTTTGTACGGTATAAAGAAATACAAAGACATGAAAAAGACTCCCCACAATCAAGTCCCCCAAGCCAAGGTCGAGCCGGTTATGGAGCAAACACTACCAATGACCGAACCCGACCCTAGCAGAGAGACAAGGAGGTGGCGGTCTGTGTCTTGCTGTCTAGTAAATGAATCTGTTTCAAACTTTACACTATAACTTAAAATTGTATGGGGAGAGATATAAAGTACCGTGATTAACAATACATTACTTTAATTATGCAAACCATAGTATTTCTGACTTGTCACCCGGTTTGAAAACATAAGGTAAAAGTTCTTTCTAATTCAGGAAAATTCACTGTTGACTTTCCCGTTCTACCTCTTTTGAAATAATTGAATTGTTCTACTTTCAAAGCAAATTTCATCTTATAATAGAAAATATCAATATCTAGATCAAGATTCTGCCGTTTACAATTAAAAATGAAATATTTCATGTGAAGAATCAAGAAGTTTAATGGATAAGCATCAGAATTACGAAAACCAAATAGAACATCCTCTTTAGAGAAAAAGAATTGTCTTTGGAGAAAACGTTCTTCTACTTTAAGAATAAAATCTGAAGTGAAACTACACCCCCAAAATAAATGTTCAAGTGTCTCGTCTTCTATTTCACAAAAGGAACACAGTGGACTTTCAACTTTTTTCATAGCAAATAAGAGCTTATTAGTAGGAAGAATTCGATGAATACATTTAAACTGAAAGTAACGTAATTTAGTCTCAGATACACTCTTCCAAGGTACACTGAAGATGGTACGCCAGTCGTCATCATCAAAATCATAAGAAATATTCCATTTAGTAATAGCAGAAGGCTTCTGGCGTAGTCTATCTAGGAAAATAGCATACACAGACTTTGATACAGAAGTTCCTTGGGTAATTCTATTAAGAAAGGCAATATTATGGTTTGTACGATCTACCGTTTTACAATCGCCTTGCCTCCATGTGGGTGGGATTGCTTTAATTAAACCCCAATACAGCGTAAAAGGCACAGGACGTAAGTTAAATTTACGCTTAAATACATTAAACGAGAGGGGTCGTCCATTTTCCCCAAACATGTCGCCCACAAACAGAACCCCCTTTTCAACCAAGGCATTATGAAAAATAGTCTTATTTTCTATAAGGATATTGGAATTGTTCCAAATAATTTCATCACCAAAATTCTGAGTAGGAGCCTTGAATGAAGCATCGCACCAGGCTTTTACAACATCATTTATGAAAGAACTAGATATACCTCTCACATCTCTAGGTCTACAATTACAATTAAAGAACAACTTTCGGCCATAGTGATTTAAATTAATATCGAAAAAAATTTTCCAAGGTCCTCTGGTATCATCACAATAGCGTTTTGTCCAAGAACATTTTAACCCTTTAATAAAACTCGCTATATGCGTTGTCCTTAACCCTCCATCACAAACATTACCAATCATAGCATTACGCTTAACTTTGTCAGGGTTCCCAGACCAAATGAAATCATAAATAACCTTTTCCAGTTCATTTATAAAATTGGCAGGGGGGTCTGGAAGAACGGTAAAGAGAAATACCAGTTGAGAAAGAGCAAGGGATTTAACAATAGTGCTACGACCGATAGGTGTCATGTCCCGGGTAGACCATGACTTTAAACAATTTTTGAGACGGGACTTGTGTAATATGTTTATGGGTCAACGCTATTCCTTTTATGCATCAGTTTTGTCCTTGTACAGTACCCTGTGAAGATAGGTATTATCATGGAATCGTCATAACGTATACAGTGTTTGTGTGGTCATAAATGTACAAAATGTGCATATAATGTGTATATAATGTGTATAGTGTATATATTATGCATAAAGGTATAATGTACAAAATGTATATAAAGCGTGCAATATGTATATATGTAATGATAGCTATTCGTGTAATTGTGTGTAAGTGAGAATTCATACCGACCTTGTACGTATACTGTTGCACCGTTGTAACTTTTGTACCCTAAAAACGGTTTTACAATAAATGAGATGGTCAAAAAAAAATAAATAAATAAATAAATACATAAATATATAAATAAATAAATAAATACATAAATAAATAAATAAATGAATGAATAAATAAATGAATGAATGAATGAATGAATAAATAAATAAATAAATAAATAAATAAATAATAAATAAATAAATAAATAATTTTTTTTTTTCCTCCGTGTATTTCATTCTTTTGTTTCATTTTTTTTTTTTTCTCCTTTATTACATTTCATCTCTCTAGCGGTAAGTAATCACATTTATACAACTTGATGATAAGCAACATTAGGTACATAATAGATGAAAAACAATCAGGATTGTACAACACCAGAGAGTCGACAAATATATATAACAGATAATATGTACACATAAGCAAAAAGCTTCTCTATGATACACTGTAACACATGATCTTTGAAGTAGGCTTTCTTTCTTAGCCGAAAGTTCTTTCCTCTGTTCACATATGAAAGCATAAGCGAAATACATTTTAAATGATTGAAACTAATGAAAGACACTGCCTTGTTACTTGTACGAAATATAACAATTATACACTGCAGACTCTAGGTCTTAAAATCATGCCTTACTTATTGATGAACATCTTCACCGCTGTTCCATTATAAAACATGTATAGTAAATCTTCAATTGATCGTAAGGTGCTGTTGGTAAACAATAGCAAAAGGACAATACGAAAACGCTCCGCCGAAGAGGCAGCTTTATTACAAAGTCAAAAAAAAAAAAAATGTGGATCAGTGTGAACTAAAAAGGCTGGGACATGAAGCAAAAGCTCGCTCAAGATCACTAAAATTTACATTCGTTTTAACCTTATTCCTTTTCCGTTGCTCAACTTTTAAAGCGAATTTAAATTTATGAAAGAAGTCATTGATTAACGGTTTTTCTTTTCTTAATTTACAATCAAAAATAAATTTCTTCATATGCATGGTTAAGAAATTGAAAGGATGACACGGTCGAGTACAACAAAAATAGTAATCTCGCTTTGAAAAAACAAATTGTTTTCTCAAAAACAGTTTTTCAACATCCAAAATAAATGTAGACGTGAAGCTACAATCCCAAAATAGATGGTCAATGGTTTCAACTTCCCACTCACAAAATGTACAAAGAGAGTTATCAGTTTTATTCATTAGCAAGAGAAGTCTATTAGTGGGAAGCACTCTATGGAGGAATCTAAACTGAAAGTATTGAACAGAGGAGTCTGAAGTTGATTTCCAAGGAGTACAGAAAAAACGTGACCAATCCTCGTTTGTAATATTATTAAGTGTGGCTTGCCATTTAAGACAGGCAGTAGGTTTCTCAACAATTTTCCTTATCAAAATTTTATAAATAAATTGTGAACTGCTATGACTGCTCAACATCTTATCGAATAATTCCGTCGTTAGTATTTCTATCATTAGAAAGATGAATGGACTCACGCCAATTGTGCGGGATACTATGTACAAGGCCCAGATACATGGTGAAAGGTAACGTGTCAATATTAAACTTATTAATAAAAGTTTCAAAACTTAATGGTCTACCGTGCTCGTCGAATAAGTCCCTAACATACTGAACATTCTTCTCAAACAGCATCGGATAGAATACAATTTTATCATTTACGCGAATATTGGAATTATTCCAAATATGTTGATTACCAAAATCACTACTAGGATTACAATAGGAGGCACGACACCAAGCTTCCATGACCTGTCTAACAAAGTTATTATCGATAGGTTTAACATCACTTGGACTACAATTGCAATTAAAAAAGTATGTTTTACCATAAACATTCAAGTTATAATCAAAGAAGTATTTCCATGGTCCATTCGAATTATCAACATATCGACGAATCCAAGTGGATTTAAGACCATCAATAAAAGTGCTAATGTGGGTAACTTTCAAGCCACCTTCACTAATTGGATTAATTATAGTAGAGCGTTTTATCTTATCAGGATTCCCTGCCCAGATAAAATTGAAAATAGCATTTTCCATCTCTTTAATAAACGACTTCGGGGGGTTAGGAAGGACAAGGAAAAGGTATACTAATTGTGACAGTCCAAAGCTTTTAACGATGATATTTCGACCAATCGGAGTTAAATCACGACTAGCCCATATACGAAGAGTGGTTTTTAGACGAGATAATTTGGGTTGATAATTGAGACGGAATAAGTCATCGCCATTGTGGGTGAAAACAATACCTAACATATTGACAGGGCCTAACGTTACCTCAAAATTAAAATCATTTAAGAACGGTGGCCTTCTACTGATAAAAGAGCCAAGTGGAAAAAGTTGAGACTTGGAGCTATTAATTTTGAGGCCGGAAGCTTTTCTTAGGCAATCGAGAATATTAACGACTCCACGAAGGGTACTATTATTGTGGTCATTTTTTAACACGATTGAACTCAAAAACATGATATGATCTTTCCATATATACAATATTTACATTCTATTTCATATTTCTGCTAAAACCCACAGATCTTGCAACAAAAAGACGTAAGGGGTCAGCTGTTAAACAGAAATATACCCTCAAATAATACGGATCTAATTATAATTAATTTCATTAAAAACAAATAAGTAAAAAGAAGTCAACATTTATTCCTTCAATTGAAAATACTTATACAAAAGCCCACATTTTTTTCAGCGTACATACATTATCTTTGGAACATGCAAATTATTCCAGATAAGTGTATAAAACGCACAGAAAGTCTTACAAAGGGAAAAACATAATTATCTCCTCGGAACAAACAAAAATCACGTGAACAAATCTGAGCATGGGGAGAACGCTTGATAGAGATCACTAAAACTAACCCTATTTTTCTTGTTAGGAAGAATCCTAGCATCATTAAATTTTTCAATACTTAGGGCAAACTTAAACTTAAAAACAAATTCTCCAACTATGGGTTTCTTCTCATTTCTTTTACAATCATAAATGTAATATTTCATGTGGAGAATTAAAAAATTATAAGGATGGCAATGTCTATCGCTGTAGCCAAAAAAGATATCTCTTTTAGAAAAGCAAAATTGTTTTTTAAGCACACATGCTTCAACATCCAAAATGAAAGAAGCAGTAAAATTACACTCCCAAAAAAGATGCTCAAGGGTCTCCACTTTCGTACCACAAAAGGAACACCAATCTGAATCAGTTTTTTCATTAAGTAAAGTAGCCTGTTTGTAGCAATAATCCTATGTAAGAATTTAAATTGAAAGTATCTGAGTTTAGCCTCTGAAACAGTGAGATGGGGCATTCTGAAAATTCTAAACCAATCATTATCCGTTAAAGTATTAAATTTACTCTGCCATTTAATCCTAGATGTTGGGGTTTTAGTGAATCGGTTTATGAGCCTGGAGTAAATGACTTGAGAGGCTGAGGTACACTGACAAACTTTATCAAGAAAATCGATAGTTCCATTCAGTGACATACTTCCTACACAATGGGATCTTTTCCAAGTTTGCGGAATTGCATTAATCAATCCATGATAAAGTGTGAATGGAAAAGACTCAACCCCAAAGGCATTTTTGAATTGCTCAAACGTTAAAGGTATATTATCATGGTCAAATAAGTCACTAACATATATGACATTTTTAGCAAAAAGATTCTTATACATAACAAGATTATTATCGATACGAATGAAGTGATTATTCCAAATGATTTGGCTACCAAAATTATCAACCGGTCTTGTAAACACTGTCTCACTCCATGCTTCTAACACTTGTCGGATGAAAACATTATTAACTACTTGGATATCCTTACTGTGGTAATTGCATTGGAATATGAAACCGTTGCCAAATGGTTTTAAATACAGATCCAAAAATAATTTCCAGTTACCTGGAGTCTCACTGCAGTAACGTTTGATCCAAGTACATTTTAAACTTTTAATGAAAGACGGCACATGTGTAACTTTCAAACCTCCGTCACTGACGGTATTAATAATAGTAGAACGTTTAATTTTGTCAGGATTACCTCCCCAAATAAAATTATAAATTATTTTTTCTAGCTCTTTAATAAAGTGATGTGGTGGATTTGGCAAGACCTGAAAAAGGTAAACAAGTTGAAACAGGGCAAAAGTCTTAAGAATAATAGTACGGCCAATTGGCGTCAAGTCTCTGGTAGCCCATGCATTCAAACAACTTTTGAGCCGGGACAATTTGGGCATATAGTTTAATCTGAACAGATCATTACCTCCCTCACTTGTAAAAGAAATACCAAGGACTTGGACTGGTCCATAAGTAATATTGATGGTTAAGTCATCGATAGAAAAAGGAATAGCTCTAATGTATGAACCTAAAGGAAATAAATTCGACTTGCCCAGATTAATGGATAAGCCGGAAGCCTCCTTTAACAGTTTAATAACTTAAAAGTACGTAGAGTTTGAATCACAGAAGTTCTACTACCATCAAGAAATATAGTTGTGTCGTCAGCATATTGCATTAATTTTATTTCCTGGTTACATATTTTAATTCCTTTAATATTGTCATTCACCTTAATTTTCAAAGCCAGAATCTCGGCAACAAGAAGAAATAGGTACGGGCTCAGAGGACACCCTTGACGTACTCCCCTATAGGTGGGGGAAAATCCTGTAGAATACCCATTATTACAAATGGCAGTAGTACTCTTATTGTAAAAAACTTTAATCCAATTTTTAAAACTTACACCGAACTTAAAGAAATCAAGGGCTCTATGAATAAAAGACCATTCAATTCTATCAAACGCTTTCTCGAAGTCCACTAGCAGTAGAAAGCCGGGAATATCCTTTTGCCTAAAAAAGTCAATCAGATCCAATACGAACCTTATATTCTCACCAATAAATCTGTTTTTCAAAAATCCCGTTTGTTGGGGGCCAATAAGTTTTTGAATGATATTTTTAAGTCTTGTGGCGATCGCCTTTGCTCCAATTTTATAGTCCGTATTCAGAAGAGTAATGGGACGGTAATTTTGTAGCAATGTACGATCCTTGTTTGGCTTTAAAATTAAGGTAACAATACCTCTAGTTTGTTCAGGTGAAAGTTCCCCTCTAAAATAACCATAATTTAACGAATCTAGCACGATCTTACCAATAGAGTGCCAAAAAGTTTTATAAAAATTAACGGAGAGGCCATCGCAGCCTGGGGACTTATCATTTTTCATTGAAGAAAGAGCATTATTGCATTCCGTCAATGTAAGTTCACCCTCACAGGACTCAAAATCAACATCATCAGTATCAGTACTTGGGATATCATTAAAAAAGGGACCGGGGACACAATCGTTGGACTTATAAAGGCCCTCATAAAAAGTTTTTATCTCCAAGAGAATCTTATCATTAGATGAAATCAAAAAAGGACTATCTGTTTTCTGGAGAGGAAAATTTAGGAAATCCGAATAATTTTTAGACCTCCAAGTTCTAAAGGGTTAATCATTGTATTTCTCCTGACCTTGTCGGGAGCACCACGCCAGATGAAATCAAATATAATACCTTGAACCTCCTGGATGAAACCCTTTGGAGGGTTAGGGAGAACTTGAAAAAGATACACCAATTGGCTAATGGCAAAAGATTTTACTATAACGTTACGCCCAATAGGAGTCAAATCTCTTGCATTCCACAGCCTAAGCTGATTCTTAAGTCTGGACAATTTTGGCAAATAGTTTAGCCCAAATAGATCATCACCATTATGAGTAAACCGAATACCTAGAAAATCAATGGGTCCAAAATTGGGGGTCAACTCAAACTCTAAAAAAAAAATCCAGGGGAGCAGTAATAAGGGGGCCTAATGGAAAGACCTGGGTCTTTTTGAAGTTCACCTTGAGTCCAGAAGACACTTTAAATTTATTAAGAATATTAAGCATTCCAGATATGGAGTCTTCACTACCGTCTAGAAGAATGACGGTATCGTCGGCATATTGTAATACTCTAATTTCGTTACCAAAAACACTAATACCAGTGATGATATTGCTATAAGTAATGGCTCTTGAGAGAATATCGGCACAGATAATGAACAAATACGGGCTTAATGGGCAACCTTGTCTCACGCCTCTATGTAACTTGAAGAAACCAGTAGAATAACCGTTGTTGCATACGCAAGCACTACTATTACTGTAAAGAGTAGACACCCAACGACGAAAGCTTTCACCAAAGTTAAAACAGGCTAACGATCTTTCAATAAAAACCCATTCTACTGTGTCGAAAGCCTTTTCAAAATCTATGAAACACAAAAGACCAGGTATCTGATTGTCGTTAGTATGACTAATAAGGTCAAGAATGAACCTTATATTTTCACCTATAACTCTATTTGCTATAAACCCGGTTTGATTATCGCTAATACAATGTTTAATAATACCCTTCAATCTACTAGCTAAGGCTTTCGCACCAATTTTGTAGTCGGTGTTTAACAAGGATATCGGCCTATAATTAGTAAGCAAACAAGGATCCTTGTCAGGCTTACAGATGAGGGTGATCACACCTTTACTCTGTTCCTTAGATAAAGAATTAGTTTGGTATGCATAGTTTAAAGAATCAACCACCAGTTGTCCAATACTGGACCAAAAATATTTATAGAAATCTGTTGAGAACCCGTCAGAACCAGGTGATTTCCCATTTGGCATTGAAACCAGAGAGCTATGACACTCCTCCATTGTAAGATCCCCCTCACACAAATCAAAATCAATATTGTCGGAGATAAATGGAGGAATAGTGGAGAAAATTTCATCACTAAAGTGGGAACTAGATGAATACAAGCTACAATAAAAATTTCGAATTTCGGACAATATATCATCATGTTTCATAGTATAATCATCACCAATCTTTAATTTGTTAATAGTATTATTAACCCTATTTCTCCGTTCTAAATTTAAGAAGTACTTTGAATTTTGCTCACCAAATTCGACCCACCGAGCTCTCGAACGGACGATAATTCCGTCCAGTTCATGCTTGTAAAGTAAATTAAGACTATTTCTGGCTTCGTTTAAATGATGACGGGTATCAGCTGAGTTGTCACTAACGAGCTGTTGTTCAAGTGTTGAAATTAACATAAGGATATCGCTTTCCTGCTTTCGCAGTGCGCGGGCTTTTGATTTACTATAACTGATTGTGTGCTTACGAATTTTGTACTTAATAAATTCCCAGCGGAGAGCAGGATCTAAGTGAACTGTACTGTTAACTTCATTCTCAATCAGACACTTGGTTTCACTCACATAATAACTATCAGCTAAGAGTGAATTATCAAACTTCCAATAACCCCGGCCTCTTGGCTCAACAGCTAGTTGCAACATCAAAACGACTAAAGAATGGTCAGATTGGATTGGGGGTTGAAAGTTAATGCTTTGTACTTTTGCAATCAAAGAACGAGAAATTAAAAGAAGAAGAGCTACAGTGGATGTCAGCAATGTTAGAATGCCAGTAAAAAGCTTTAGTTAAGGGATTTAGTTCCCTCCAAGCATCCATAAGGTTAAACTCAGCCATTGTGAGGAGACATTCATCTCTAGCTTTAAAATTTGTCCTGGCTTCACCCCCTTGCTTATCAATAGATAGGTTAAAGACAAAATTGAAGTCACCGCCCCAGATAATAGAACTGCAATTGAAGCTATGTAAACAACGTGATATACCATTGTAAAACAACGGGTCGTCAATGTTCGGCCCGTACGAGCAGATTAAAATTAAAGCAATAGTACCCAAAGTAATATCAGTGATGATATACCTCCCATTTTGATCACAATGAACCTTATGTATAGTAAAATGAAGTTTAGGATTGAAAAGAATGGCAACACCTTTGCTTGAAAATGTACCATGAGAAAATAAAATTGGACCACCCCATTCATTCTTCCAGATGTGTTCAACATCTGGTGTACAATGAGTTTCCTGAACTAAGATTATATCAAAGCTATGCCGGTGGAAATAACCAAATTGTTGCCCTCGCTTGGCTGACTGTCTAATGCCTCTAACGTTACTAGAACAAATTTTAAGGTCGGCCATTAATATATCAGAGAACAAAAAACAGGGGTGTCTGCTACATAACCGTAATAAGGAAAAATCATTTGAACATCGGAAAAGATGTATAACAGCTTAACATAAATTTGTAGTAAACTTGAGATGGATAAAGACAACAAAACACACAGTACATACAGGAATAAAAAAACATACCAAAAAAGCAGGAACAGTCAATCAAGAAGAAATCCAGTCCAGTTTTCACCAAAGTGTCAAACGCGTCAGAAGATAACTTCCTAAAAAGATCCATAAAGGGAAAATTGAACGGTCCTTTTGATGAAAGCTGTAGTCTGCTGGGCTATAAAAAATTAACATCATAAATGAGTAATAAAATGAACCACAGTGACAGGCCAACAGGTAGCAAATTCAATTAAATCGGTAGGGCTTCCCGTCGCTTCCTCTCCACAATCCACCGGTAAATCTCAGCCGAACTCCATTTCTATATAATTCTTGGACCTTTGGGCCCCACTTCTTCTTTTCTTTCAGGTCGACTGCCGTTAAGTCATCCACAATATAGTAGTCCTTAGAGGCCAGAGCTTGTCTTGCGTTCTTTAATACTGCTAATTTGTCTTGAAAAAATGAAAGTTTAACCAAGAGGTGTCTGTCTCTGCCGTTAACCACCTTCCCGTCTCTGTGGGCTCGTTCTATCTTGCAAGAGGGAACCCCGACTTCTTCAAAAACCTTTGTGGCAAGGGCGATGCAGTCCTCTTTTTCTGTCGTCTTTATGCCAACGATACGTAAGTTATTCCTCCTTGAAAAACGTTCCTGTTTGTTTATTAAAGCGGCCTGACGATCTTTTTCACTTTCAAGGAGTTTGACTCTTTCATCAAGGGTATTACATCGATCTCTCAAAACATCATTTTCCTCACTGAGCTCAGCAACTGACAGTTTAAGGTCTTCAATCGCCTTATTAAAATCGTCTTGCAGTGACTGTATCTCTTTAAGAAATGTCTTTCGCAACCTATCAATACTGGAATTGATTTTCCTTGCAAAGTCGCCTTCCTCTGTATCGGAGTTGTACTCGTCACGCCTTGACTGTGATAGGCTAGAGCGAAGGCTAGGTTGCGATGCCGACTCCTGAAGTTTTTTTCTTCCAAGACTTCCTTTGGGTCTTCCAGCAGGCATTTTTTGCTCAGGAGGTATCCTTGGCAGTTATCTAAACTTCGTAAATGCTTCCCCGGGCTTTAAATAGAAAAGACGTGAAATTTCAGAGAAAATTATCTTCAGCCCAGCAGCAACTACGTGTGATTACGCCAACATCTCAGGGTCGTCCCCAAATAAAAAAATAAATAAATATTTTTTTTCTTTTTTTTTCACCATCTCATTTATTTAGTTTTCTTTCGTTATCCATACAGTGTGTCATTTGATGTTGAGTAATGTTTTACATAATGAATTCTTAAAAGTAAATATATACAATAGCTTTTTCAACATTTTAGTTCAATAACATTTCAATTATGTCATGGCATTTTGTTGTATAGACATTACAGACTGTATTTATTTCAGAAAATTATAATATATACATATTTACAGTTGAGAGGCAATTAAACAGTTAACTAGAGTATATACATATTTACAGTTCAGTAACTAACAGTTTGGAATGAATAATGTATACACAGTATACGTACTTATTAATCATTTCATGCAAAAACAAACAAACAAACAAGCCCTCCGAACGCATTTATTTACATATGCAAGAGAGCCTGACATGGCGGCGTAGTGACAGGACAGCTAACCGCTGGAACAAAAAAATCACTTACCTGCGAGTCCAACTGCGAGTTTCTCTTGACTCTTACTCACTTATACTTACCTAACCTCGTCTGACATTAGTTAGAATGTTAAAAAGGGGAAGAGGCCGACCACCGCTTACCCAGAGGCCGGAAACTCCTAAACGGAAGCAGACCACTCCTGTACATAGGCCTTCATCATTGACTGGCACCAGGTCTCCTTTAGTGGACCAACTGGAAAGCGCTGGTATCCCAGCCTGGCAAACTGCCTTTGATTCGTTCAAAACAGTTATTGAAGAATCCATCGCCTCCGTACAGGATGCAATAAAACAACTTCATGTAGACCTGGGCCAAGCTATTGAAACAAAGATGGCCGCCATGGGAAACGATCGTGCTGATTTTAGCGCCAAAATTTCACAGCTTGAGGATGCCCTGTTAAAGAAGGACGAGGAAATAAACAAGCTGGAGAGAATGTCCAGGCGAAACAACTTCCGTATTGTTGGTGTACCACAGGTCAATGGAGAAAACGTTGAGAGCATTGTTAAGGACCAGATCCTTCCATTGTTCGACATACCAGGTATTGTCATAGAGCGTTGCCATAGAGACGGTCGTGGCGCTAATGGACGCCCTCCACATATTTTGGTAAGATGTCTCTCGTATCCGATGAAGGTAGACATTATGAAAAGGCGAAGAACAATTTTGAATGGAAAACCTTTTTTCATCGTTGATGACCTGACGAAGGTGGATCTCGCCGAACGAAAGAAATGGGCACCGCAAGTGAAACAGCTCTTCGATAATGGTACGAGACTCCGTTTTTCTGGAGGTAAATGGCGAGATGGAGCTGGAAGACCCTACGCGTTTGAGCAGACCAGGACCACATAACTAATTTTCTTTTCGGAAAATCGGAAACTGACCTATTGTGATTTTGCACGGACTATTTATCTATCTCACATTTATCTTATGCGGTATGCAGTCATTTCAGGTTCATCAGAGGTCTTTTCGTGACCTTTTTCAGCTTATATTGTTTTTTTTCTTTTTTTAATACTCGCTGAATTTAGATTTTTTCTTTTTTTTTCTTTTTCCTGCTGTTTAATTTTGCAATGGCTTATAGTAACTTGAAACTTGCTAGTTACAACTGTAGAGGGCTTCGTCAGGCTGACAAAAGACGAATGGTTTTTGCTTATTTTCATCGTCATAAATTTGATATTATTTTTGTACAGGAAACACATAGTATTCTGAGTGATGAACACCGTTGGTGCAATGAGTGGGGGCATAACATTATATTTTCTCATGGTACTAATACAAGCAAGGGTGTGGCTATTCTCTTTAGGCCAGGTCTCCCATGTAATGTTTCTAAGCAGATTACTGATATTCACGGTCGATTCATTATTCTCGACGTTACCGTAAACAACAATGATATATTTTCACTCATCTGTGTCTATGGACCTAATACTGATAATGCCACTTTTTTCCATACCGTTTTTAATCATCTTGAGGGTTTTCAGTGTGATAACATTATATTTGGAGGTGACTTTAATTTCGTATTTAATCTGTCTTTAGATAAGTTCGGGGGTGTTCAGAAAACTAATTTTAAGGCACGTGACGTCTGCCTCTCTTACTTAGATAAATTTAGTCTTGAAGATGTTTGGAGGAATAGAAATCCCCTCTCGTCCGGTTTTACCTGGACCTCAAACATAGACAATATTAGATGTAGACTTGACTTTTTTCTCATTTCTAAAAATCTGGTTAACAAGGTCATTGACTGTTATTTCCAGCCTCCCCTTCAATCGGATCACTGCATTGTTATTTTGCACTGCAACATCTCGATCGAGCCCAGAGGTCCAGGATATTGGAAATTTAACAATTCGTTACTTTTAGATCCCCTTTATATTGAATTAGTTAATTCTGTAATTACCAGTTACTCAACTGACCCACACAATTTGGATCGAGACCCAGCGAGCTTTTGGGAGGGACTTAAGTATACCATTCGGAACCGCACTATTCGTTTCAGTAAATTAAAAGCAAATGATTCTCGCATTTATGAAAATAACTTAATTAGGAAGATCGCCCAGTTAGAATCAGACTCGATCGGTAACGAAAATCTGCTTAATGATTTGAAAGATGCTAGAAACAATCTTCATCTGCTTTATAAAAATAAGCTTGAGGGTATAATGGTCAGGTCTAAAGCAAGGTGGGTAGAAGAAGGGGAACAAAACTCAAAATACTTTCTTTCGCTTGAAAAGAGAAATAAGCAGAATAATACAATTTATAAATTAAATGATGCCAGAGGTATTCCACTTATTCTTAACGCAGATATTTTAGCGCATATACGTGACTTTTATACTAAGCTCTACTCTTCACACTTTAGTTATCCTAATATTTGTTTTTCTTTGCTCCAAGACTTTCACAGTACTATAGATTATAACGTGTGCGAGGGGCCGTTGGAACTCACTGAATGTTCCTCTGCCCTCTTTTCCATGCCTAACGGCAAATCACCTGGGAGCGATGGCTTTTCTACCGACTTCTATAAAACATTTTGGCCCCAAATTTGTAACTTTGTTTTGAACTCTTTAAATTATGCTTTCGAACGACAAATGTTTTCCTGTGAACAGCGGAGGGGTATTATTACTTTAATCCCTAAACCCGAAAAGGATCTTCATAACATCGCAAACTATAGACCTATCGCACTCTTAAATACTGATTATAAGATCGCGGCAAAAGCCATCGCTTCCAGACTCAAAAAGGTGTTACCTTCACTTATCAGTAATACCCAGACCGGTTTTATGAGTAACAGATTCATTGGTGAGAATGTAAGATTTGTCCTAGACCTTATCGATTTTTCAAATTATAACAACATCCCTGGTTTCCTTTTCTTTCTTGACTTCGAAAAGGCGTTTGATAATCTAGAGTGGAATTTTATTCATGCTACACTTCATTATTTTAAGTTTGGTAAAAACTTTCTAGCTTGGGTTCGCACTTTCTACAATAACACAAGTTCATGTATATTTAACAATGGTTTTTCTACGAGTTACTTTCCGGTCGACAGAGGCGTACGTCAAGGGTGTCCATTAAGTCCTTACCTTTTTATTCTTTGTACTGAAATTTTAGCTAAAGTTATACTTATAAATGATCAGATCCAAGGCATCACCATTTTGAACCGCGAAACTAAATTATTGCAATACGCGGATGACACTGTACTTTTCTTGAACGGAGATAGAAGGTCTTTGGAGTCATCCATCCGTCTTCTTCACGATTTCCGTAGAGCTTCTGGACTAAAAATTAACCTTCAAAAATCCCATCTGTTCCCATTAGGTCCTTTTGTTACTAACCACCCCACGTTTATCCCTGACCTGAATCTTTCGCTTCACCTTGGTCCCATTAAATTTCTTGGAATTACCTTTACTCATAATGGTGATGATTTGTATCGTTTAAATTTTGTCACTAAATTATCTCGTCTTAAAAATATTTTAAACGTTTGGTCGAATAGAGATTTAACCCCAATAGGCAGAAATATTATTGTAAAATCTTTTGCTCTATCACAATTAGTGTACTTATTCCAAGTTCTTCCTAACCCCCCGGAGTCTTTCATAAATGAAGTTCAAACTGCAATTTTCGATTTTATTTGGTCAAAAAACCTGACAAAGTCAGAAGAAGGTCAATGTACAATGATTATAGAAATGGTGGATTAAAAATTACTCATGTGAAAAGTTTCATTTATGCTTTAAAAATCTCCTGGGTAAAAAAATATTTAGAAAGAGAAGATAGTATCTGGAAAATTTTTTTTCATCATCACTTAGCTCCCTTTGGTAAACAATTAATTTTTCAGTGTAATTTTACCTCTGCCGATATTACATCTGTAAATAATATTTTCATTAAGCAGGTTTGTCATGCTTGGAGCTCTTTACACTTTTATACACCCGTAAACAAGTATGGTAACCAAGTGCTTTGGAATAATCATTTTATAAAGGTCGACGGTAAAATTGTGTACAACAAAATGCTTTACAGAAATGGTGTTTATTATGTTAAGGACTTATTTGATGTTAATGGCAATTCTATTTCTTATGTCGATTTTTGTAATAAGTTTCGTACTACGCATTATCCCTTTACTATGTATTTTGGTCTCTTGGCCGCAATTCCAGCCGAGTGGAAAGTGAATCCCTTTACCATTGAAAACCCCGAGCCTTTGTTTAGCTCTGCTCTGAATTCTCCACGTAACACGAATTTTTCTTATTGTAAGCTCATTAATAAAATGGTCTTACCCCCTAGATGCATTGTTAAATGGAATGCTACTTTTAGCTTCACCGAAGATGAATGGCAGAAAATATTCATTATCCCCCGCAATACTCTTTCAGACAGTAAGCTTATCTATTTCCAATTCAGATTCCTACATAGAATTCTTGCCACCAACAAGTTACTTTTTGCAATGAATAAAAAAGACTGTGAATTTTGTAAAACTGAGGTTGAAAGTATTGATCACCTTTTCTGGAGTTGTCCATATACGTCCTCCTTCTTATTAGACACTGAACAGTACCTGTTTGGCAGACAATTCATTCTAAGTAAATCCGATTTTTTCTTTGGTTATAAACTCCTTTTGCAGCATCCGTTCAATTTTGTTTTCCTGTATTGCAAATACTTTATTTACACTTGTAAACTTAATTCCACAATTCCCGATGTTTCAAGTTTTTATCATAAGCTCTTATTTACATTGAAAGTAGAAAGTTACATATGTTCCAAACCCACCTGATCGCTTAAAAGAAAAAAGAAATTAAACGATATTGCTAATTCCCTTTCTTATCGGATTAATGTTATTTAGATGTTTTTTTTTTTTTTTTTTTTGTTGTTTTGTCTTGTTTTTTTAATTGTTACCCTCCTCTTTTAGAGAGAAGTTACAATTGATCATTGACTGAAGTTCTCTTTTTGGTGTTTCCTTTTGTTTCTCTTTACTTATGTACACCTACATGATTTTGAAAACATGTGATAATGCATCCTTTTATTCTTTACTGTAATAAAACTGAGCGTGATTTTTGCATCGTGGTCAAGTAATTCTGCTTATTTATCAAAGGTGTAAATACTGTATTTAGTTACTGCAACCAGATTATGGCATTATATTGTTTGAACATTGGTATGATACGTATCCAAACATAATTGTATATAACAATAGAACACCACAATGTTCAGTACATATGTTTGTAAATATTGTAAATAAGGAACTTCGGAAATCAATACAGATTGGAGGAAAAAAAAAAAAAAAAGAGAGGAGCAAGGCTTTCTTCAACAAATGGAGAAGTAAAAAAGAAACAAAACCATATTTCATAATCTTTTGTGACATTGCTAACCATTATAAGTAAATTAATGTATACCTTTAAAAGTTTCGTGGAATCGTAAAATACGTGAGTCCTCATTTCTTTTACTGAGTATATGGTACTCCACCTCTAACAAAAACTTGAATTTGTAAAGAAAAATAAATAAATAAATAAATAAATAAATAAATAAATAAATAAATAAATAAATAAATAAATAAATAAATAAATAAATAAATAAATATTTTTTTCCTCCTGTTTATTATTTTCCAAACTTGGTATAAACATGTTATGTCACACTGTCAATATATACAAAAATTAATCGAGTATGAAAGTCTTCTTAACATCATTATAGAGCTTTCGATTCTTACAATGTTGTAAAACATTTACAGCAAACTTAAATTTGTAAAAAAATATTTCCTTATCCAACTGATCATTTTTCCTTGAGCAAACATAAATGTAATACTTCATGTGTAAAATCAAAAAATTATACGGGCTGTACTCTTTTTGTTGAAAACCAAAGAAAATATCGTCTTTTGAAAAAAAGAATTGCTTGTTGAGGAACCGTCTTTCTATTTCTAAAAGAAAATTTGAAACGAAGCTACAATCCCAAAATAAATGTTCAATTGATTCCTCATGTATATGACAAAATGAACACAATGGCGATTCCACTTTCTTCATATAAAAGAGCATTTTTTTAGTTGGAATAATCCTGTGTAGGAACTGAAACTGAAAATATTGTAAACGTGCTTCAAAGATACTTTTAAACGGCATTCTAAAGTGAGTAACCCACCGATCCTCGAAGAAGTACACCAATTATACCAACAAGGTACCAAACTTCGGTTTTCTGGAGGGAGATGGAGGGACGGCAGTGGCAAGCCCTTCCTGTTTACCTGAACTAAATTTCAAGGAACCATAACCATATGTTTTGCACAGGAGCATTAAGACTGCTCTGAAACTACTGATCAGTCAAATCAACAATTACAACCAGATTTTTTGGAATTTGCACCCCTTTGGCAGGCTCCAGCTTTTTCAATTGGACATGTTTCTTCCTGTTTTTCTCTCCACTGATTGGCCAGTGGATGGAAGCGGGATTTTAGACCACCAGTTGTCTTCGATCTTTTTCTCTTTTTCTTTTTCTTGTTTTTGCTTAACAACTTCCATCTCGTGTTACATGGTACTATATCGCTTTAAAGTCAATCCAGAGTGCTTACAAAGTATCCTTATTTGTGGAGGATTTGCATCCTTTGGAATTAAATCAAGTGACGCTATGGATTGTGTGCTTGGTATGTGGGAATTTTTCTTCAAAATCTGTCACTAACAATGGATGTCCTTAAGTTAACCTCTTTCAACGCTCGAGGTCTTCGACAGTATAAGAAACGTCGGCAACTATTTTCTATACTACACAGTAAACATTTTGACATTTCATTTACTCAGGAGACCCATAGCTGTTACATGGATGAAAATAGATGGAAAGCTGAGTGGGGAGGTAAAATATTCTTCTCCCATGGATCAAACACAAGCTGCGGAGTGTGTGTGCTTTTTAAAACTTCATTGGATTTTGACATTATTAAGTTGCATCCACATCCACTTGGCAGGTACATCATTTTAGACGTGAAGGTAATGAATACTGTTTTGACACTTTTTTGTGTATATGGTCCAAATAGAGACGACCCCAATTTCTATGCCGAAATCAATAACCTGGTTAGTGGTTTTAACACCGAAACTCTTATATGGGCTGGAGATTTTAACTTCGTTCTCAATTTAGATTTTGACAAGATCGGAGGAAATCCACGAACTAATTTTAAAGCGAGAGATAAAGTGTTTGAATGTATGACAAATTTTGATCTAGTAGATGTATGGAGGGAAAGGAACCCGGTGTCAAAAAATTTTTCATGGAGCTCAAATATTACTCCCGGCATTCATTGCCGGCTCGATTTTTTCTTATTTCTCGTTTTATTGCAAATAATGTAACAGATAGTTCATTTAGTCCCGGAATTCAGTCAGACCATTCTTTCGTAAACTTAAGCTTTTCCGTACACAATGATATCCGTGGTCCAGGGTACTGGAAATTGAATAATTCTCTTCTTTCAGATGATAATTATGTAGCTATGATCAGTGATATTGTCGCTTCTGAAAAAAATCACTCAGGCAATGATTCCGTTTCCCTTTGGGAAACAATTAAGTACAAAATTAGGAGTTTTACTATTCGTTTCTCTAAACAGAAAGCTAGAGAACGCCGTAAAACGGAAAGTGAAATATTATTAAATATCTCTAGACTTGAACAGGAGTTATTTCTGAATGATTCAGCAAATATTCGAACACAGCTAAACGAATTACGTAATAAATTACTGTCTTATTACAATTACAAGCTACAGGGTACAATTTTAAGATCAAGGGCAAGATGGGTGGAACAGGGTGAAAAAAATACAAAATATTTTCTCAACTTGGAAAGGCGTAACAAACAAAACAGTGTAATAAGGAAAATCACTGATAATGATGGTCATGATATTACCGACAACGTTTCTATTCTAACTAAGGTAAAAGATTTTTATTGTAAACTTTACACTTCTGTTTACTGTAATCCGAGTATTTTCTTAGATGATTTGCCCATAGTCACTTTAAATCAGGAGACCTCTGATTCATGTGAAGGACCACTTAGCCTGGATGAGTGTTCGAATGCATTACTTTCGATGGCTACTAATAAATCTCCAGGCAGTGATGGACTTACGGTCAATTTTTACAAAAAGTTTTGGCCTATTATTGGGGATTTGGTAGTTGATTCCATTAATTCTGGTTACCATAAAGGTCAGCTTTCGTCAGAACAATCCAGAGGTATTATTACTTTATTGCTTAAGCCGAATAAAGATCCTCTTTTTCTATCTAATTATCGCCCAATAACTCTTCTTAATTGCGACTACAAGATTGGTGCCAAAGCAATAGCTACAAGACTTAAGTCAGTTATCAATAGCATTATAGGACCAAATCAGACTGGGTTTCTGAAGGGGAGGTTTATTGGGGAAAACATTCGCTTTGTGTTAGATCTTGTAAATTATACCTCTGAGCTGAACATCCCTGGGTATATTTTCCTACTTGACTTTGAAAAGGCCTTTGATAAAGTAGAATGGAATTTTCTCATTTCGGTTTTGTCACGTTTTGGCTTTGGTTTGAGTTTCATAAATTGGGTCAAAGTCTTTTATAAAAATATCTCTGCGTGTGTGTGTAATAATGGGTTTGCCTCTGGTTTCTTTCCTGTTGAAAGAGGGGTCAGGCAGGGATGTCCTCTTAGCCCATATCTGTTTATTCTTTGCGCTGAAATGCTAGCTTTAAAAGTTAATTTAAACAATAATATTAAAGGAATATCTGTACATAATTCTATGATAAAAGTCCTCCAGTATGCTGATGATACTCAATTATTTCTTGACGGTACTAAAGATTCTCTTCTGGAAACTTTTCGTACATTAAACCTTTTTAAGCGTGCTTCTGGACTTTCCATTAATGTTGACAAGTCTACTCTTTTCCCTTTAGGACCATCACGCAATACGACCCCATCTTTCCTCAAAGAGTTTAATCTTAAATTGAATTACGGGCCTGTTTGTATTTTGGGGGTGTTCTTCACCCACAATGGTAATGACTTGTTTCGTTTAAACTTTGTGCCTAAGTTTTCTCGTTTAAAAAATTGCCTTCGCCTGTGGTCTTCCCGTGACCTCACCCCTATTGGACGAAACATTCTTGTAAAATCCTTTGCTTTGTCCCAATTAGTGTTTCTTTTTCTTACCCTTCCCAATCCCCCTGAAAAGTTTATTAAGGAGATACAGAATCTTATTTTTGATTTCATTTGGGCTGGCAACCCTGACAAAGTTAAACGTGTTTCTATGTTTGATGACGTATGTAAAGGGGGATTGAAAGTAGTTCATGTTGAAACTTTTGTCAAGAGCTTAAAATGTACGTGGGTACGTAGATATTGTGACGACGATTCGCAGAGGCCATGGAAACTTTTCTTTGATTTAGCCTCAAAGACGTATGGCAATAAGTTTTTGTTTTCTTGTAACTGTAAAAAATCTGATGTGCCTATTTCAAACACTTTCATTAAAAATGTTGTTCATGCTTGGTGCGATGCCTCCTTTGTGGAACCCCAAAGTAATTTTAGCGATCAAATACTGTGGAATAACTCTTACATTAAAATAAATAGTAAAGTTGTATTTAACGATCAACTACTTAATTTTGGTTTGGTGTATTTAAGGGATATTTTTGATCAAAATGGGAGGCCGTTGGTTTGGGACACTTTCCGAAATACTTTCCCAGCCCCAGGTATTACCTTCGTTTTTTATTGGGGATTGTTTTCTAGTATTCCAAATGCTTGGCGAGCAGATATTCTTTCAAGTAGACATGCAAATACCCAAAACTCGAACCAGTTGTTTTACCATAAAGTCATGCATTCTCTTTCAGTGTCTCAATTGGTTTATCGTCGTCTCATTGTAAAGGTAGTGAGTCCCCCTACAGCTATGGAAAAATGGGTTAAAGACTTTCCAGGTATTTCTACCGATGCCTGGGAGAATATTTTTAGGAGCCCTTGGGCTACTACAACAGAAACCAAAATTGTGTTTTTTCAGTTCAAATTCTTACATAGAATCTTACCCACAAACAGGCTACTTTATTTAATGGGGAAAACAGACTCCCAACTCTGCACATTCTGTCAAAGAGAGATTGAATCTATTGAGCACCTTTTTTGGGCTTGTACAATCAGTTCTACTTTTATTCTTGACGTTGAATCAAGGTTTCTTGGTAATCAGTTTGTGTTTTCTAAGAATGATATTTTCTTTGGGTACCAGTATAGTATTTGTCATCCATACAATTTTTTGATTTTGCATTTAAAGTATTATTTGTTTTCATGTAAACTTCAATCGATAAAACCAAATGTAAATAGTTTTTATTACAAGTTTAAGTTTGCTATTCAAACTGAGGAATATATATTTTTTAAGAGGAAACAAAAATCAAAAGGTAAAGTTCATTATTTAAATTTAAAAGACGCCTTTTCAGTTTGTGCGGGTCTATTTGACCCAATTGATTCTTAATTCATTTGATTTTCGCAACGAATTTATCCTCCTTTTCTTATAAAAGTTTTGAAAGTATGAGAATTGCTTTGTCATGTTATTATTCTGTTGATTAAAATATTGCTGTGAAAACAGATTCAAAAAGGAAATAAAGATGGAAGAAAAAAAAAAAAAAAAAACCCACCGATCCTCATCCACCTGAAAAATATTGTTCCACTTGACACGGGAAGTAGGCATGGTAACAACCCTCATCAGTAAAATAGGGTAGATGATGTGAGATACTGAATACTTCCCTCCCATAATTTTCTCTATTAAAAGTTCACTCGTAGTGGGCTCAATAACAGTGTCCTTTACACTTAATCTCCAATGTCCAGGTATAGCTTTAATTAAGCCCCAATATAATGTAAATTGAAAATTGTAGACATTGTATTTCCTGGTAAAAGTTAAGTAATCTAAGGGTACATTGTGAACATTAAACAGGTCACTGATTTTCATCACTCCATTTGTATATAAATTATCATAAAAAACAGTTTTACCATCAATTTTTATATTAGAGTTATTCCAAATGTACTCATTTCCAACATTTAATTCAGGTGTAGCAAAAGTAACCTCACACCATGCTTCTACATTCATTTATTTATTTATTTATTAATTAATTAATTAATTAATTAATTAATTAATTAATTAATTTATTTTATTTATTAAATCCCTCTGCTCGTTGGGAACTGCTCAAGTATAACATTCGTGCTGCTACTATTAAGTATTCTAAATTGTTAGCGAATCAAAAACGTGCCAAGGAAAAGGAACTTATCAATAGGATCGCGAAACTCGAACAAATGTTATATGTAAATGAATGTGGACCGCAAAACACGTACAGACCGCCACTTCCTTGTCTCTCTGCTAGGGTTGGGTTCGGTCATTGGTAGTGTTTGCTCCATAACCGGCCCGGCTTTGGCTTGGGGGACGCGATTGTGGGGGTCTTGTCTTGTCATTTTATTACTATCTATAATAGTATCACTTCATTTCATTGCAGCGCATTTATGATTTGCACGCTTTGAACCCTATAGCATCATGACGGTTACTATTCACCTTTCTTGACAACGATCGTTCTGTAGTAATTTTCCACTTTTCATGTAATATGTCTGTTTTTGACATCTGTGTTACTCATTGATCATGTAAATATTGCCCGAGAATTCGATCGACAGTGCAATAAAGAGGATAAAAAAAATATTTATTTATTTATTCTTCTAGTTAAACTGTCTTACTACCAAGATAAGGTAACAATTATGAAAAACGCCAGACAAAGTCTTTCAAATGAGAGTTTTTATGTGATTGATGACCTAACTAAGATGGACTTAAAAGAAAAGAGAAAATGGTCTCAGATGGTCGGTCAATTATTTCACCAAGGAACTAAGTTAAGATTTTTTGGAGGTTGCTGGAGACAAGCGAATGGCAAGCCCTACGCATTCCCAGCATTGTGAGATCTATCTGTCTTTCGGATTGCCTAATTTTTCCTGATTTCCATTTTTCATTTTTCATGGCCGCTGGACAACTCAGAAAGGTCGCTTTTTTCTAGTACTTTTCAGTATGAGCCCATACACAGCTCCATCATGCCCGACGTTTTCGACATGCTTGTATGCCGAACTGTTTCATCGGATAACCTTTTTATTGTCTTCCTTTTTTGGATTTGTCTTTCTTTATCCGATTGGATTGACTTTTCTTTTCTTTCTTTGTTAACCTCCGTGCGAAGATTTTATGTCTTTTTGTCTGCGATATCTGTCATCAGAACGTGTTTTAATCACTCATTTGTCAATGGCCCTAAACTTTGTTATCCCGTGCACTGTCAGTTTTATTCATGTCAACAGACTTGAAAGTAATCTCATTTAATGCAAGAGGGCTAAGACAGGCAAAGAAGAGGAGACAGTTATTCACTTATTTGCACAAACGCAATGCTGACATAGTCTTACTGCAGGAAACCCACAGCTGTTTAGAGGATATAAAGTACTGGACTTATGAATGGGGATCAATCATCTTTTCTCATGGATCAACTACTAGTCGAGGGGTATGCGTACTCCTCAATCCTAGATTAACGTTCAAAATACTTAAACAGGATATTTGTCCACATGGACGCTACATTGTAATGGATATTAGCATTCAGCAATATATTCTTACCGTTGTTTGCATTTATGCCCCTAACATGGACAGCCCAAGGTTTTTTTTATTGACATATCAAATAAGTTAAATCGTTTTGATTGTGAAATTATAATCTGTGGAGGAGATTTGAACTTAGTTTTCAACTTGGATATCGACAAAATCGGCGGTAATGCAAGAACCAACTTCAGAGCAAGAGAAGCATGCCTAGACCTAATGAATACCCATGATCTTGTTGACATTTGGAGGGAGAAAAACCCACTGGTTAAAAAATTCACTTGGAGTTCTAATATAACGCCCGGAATTCACTGCCGTTTGGATTATTTTCTTATTTCAAGACATATCGATCATTGTGTAGAGGACGTTGTGTTCTCGCCAGGTTTACAGTCAGACCATTCCTTTATTTCTTTTTCTTCTCGTACTTATTCTGTAAAAAGGGGCCCTGGCTTCTGGAAAATTAATAATTCTCTTATGAATGATTCAAGTTACATTCAACTAATAAATGATCTGATCCTTCAGGAAGTAGACAGCACTGGTACATTAAATCCCTCTGCTCGTTGGGAACTGCTCAAGTATAAAATTCGTGCTGCTACTATTAAGTATTCTAAATTGTTAGCGAATCAAAAACGTGCCAAGGAAAAGGAACTTATCAATAGGATCGCGAAACTCGAACAAATGTTATATGTAAATGAATGTGCGGTCACAAGAAGCTTGCTCAAAGAGGCTCAAAATGAGCTCTTACTGTATTAAAATTATAAACTTCAAGGCACAATCATTAGGTCTCGTGTGAGGTGGGTAGAGGAAGGTGAGAAAAATACAAAATATTTTTTAAATTTGGAAAAAAGAAACAAATCTTTCAATTCAATTCAAGCTCTCCAGGAAACAGATAGTCCTTTTTTGATTTCATCTTATGATAAGATTCTCTTGGAGATAAAAACTTTTTATGAGGGCCTTTATAAGTCCAACGATTGTGTCCCCGGTCCCTTTTTTACTGATATCCCAAGTACTGATACTGATGATGTTGATTTTGAGTCCTGTGAGGGTGAACTTACATTGACGGAATGCAATAATGCTCTTTCTTCAATGAAAAATGATAAGTCCCCAGGCTGCGAGGGCCTCCGTTAATTTTTATAAAACTTTTTGGCACTCTGTTGGTAAGATCGTGCTAGATTCGTTAAATTATGGTTATTTTAGAGGGGAACTTTCACCTGAACAAACTAGAGGTATTGTTACCTTAATTTTAAAGCCAAACAAGGATCGTACATTGCTACAAAATTACCGCCCCATTACTCTTCTGAAGACGGACTATAAAACTGGAGCAAAGGCGATCGCCACAAGACTTAAAAATATCATTCAACTTATTGGCCCCCAACAAACGGGATTTTTGAAAAACAGATTTATTGGTGAGAATATAAGGTTCGTATTGGATCTGATTGACTTTTTTAGGCAAAAGGATATTCCCAGCTTTCTACTGCTAGTGGACTTCGAGAAAGCGTTTGATAGAATTGAATGGTCTTTTATTCATAGAACCCTTGATTTCTTTAAGTTCGGTGTAAGTTTTTAAAATTGGATTAAAGTTTTTTACAATAAGAGTACTACTGCCATTTGTAATAATGGGTATTCTACAGGGTTTTTCCCCACTTATAGGGGAGTACGTCAAGGGTGTCCTCTGAGCCCGTACCTATTTCTTCTTGTTGCCGAGATTCTGGCTTTGAAAATTAAGGTGAATGACAATATTAAAGGAATTAAAATATGTAACCAGGAAATAAAATTAATGCAATATGCTGACGACACAACTATATTTCTTGATGGTAGTAGAACTTCTGTGATTCAAACTCTACGTACTTTTAAGTTATTAAAGGAGGCTTCCGGCTTATCCATTAATCTGGGCAAGTCGAATTTATTTCCTTTAGGTTCATACATTAGAGCTATTCCTTTTTCTATCGATGACTTAAACATCAATATTACTTATGGACCAGTCCAAGTCCTTGGTATTTCTTTTACAAGTGAGGGAGGTAATGATCTGTTCAGATTAAACTATATGCCCAAATTGTCCCGGCTCAAAAGTTGCTTGAATGCATGGGCTACCAGAGACTTGACGCCAATTGGCCGTACTATTATTCTTAAGACTTTTGCCCTGTCTCAACTTGTTTACCTTTTTCAGGTCTTGCCAAATCCACCACATCACTTTATTAAAGAGCTAGAAAAAATAATTTATAATTTTATTTGGGGAGGTAATCCTGACAAAATTAAACGTTCTACTATTATTAATACCATCAGTGACGGAGGTTTGAAAGTTACACATGTGCCATCTTTCATTAAAAGTTTAAAATGTACTTGGATCAAACGTTACTGCAGTGAGACTCCAGGTAATTGGAAATTATTTTTTGATCTGTATTTAAAACCATCTGGCAACAGTTTCATATTCCAATGCAATTACCACAGTAAGGAAATCCAAGTAGTTAATAATGTTTTCATCCGACAAGTGTTAGAAGCATGGAGTGAGACAGTGTAGACCGGTTGATAATTTTGGTAGCCAAATCATTTGGAATAATCACTTCATTCGTATCGATAATAATCTTGTTATGTATAAGAATCTTTTTGCTAAAAATGTCATATATGTTAGTGACTTATTTGACCATGATAATATGCCTTTAACGTTTGAGCAATTCAAAAATGCCTTTGGGGTTGAGTCTTTTCCATTCACACTTTATCATGGATTGATTAATGCAATTCCGCAAACTTGGAAAAGATCCCATTTGTGTAGGAAGTATGTCACTGAATGGAACTATCGATTTTCTTGATAAAGTTTGTCAGTGTACCTCAGCCTCTCAAGTCATTTACTCCAGGCTCATAAACCGATTCACTAAAACCCCAACATCTAGGATAAAATGGCACAGTAAATTTAATACTTTAACGGATAATGATTGGTTTAGAATTTTCAGAATGCCCCATCTCACTGTTTCAGAGGCTAAACTCAGATATTTTCAATTTAAATTCTTACATAGGATTATTGCTACAAACAGACTACTTTACTTAATGAAAAAAACTGATTCAGATTTGTGTTCCTTTTGTGGTACGAAAGTGGAGACCCTTGAGCATCTTTTTTGGGAGTGTAATTTTACTGCTTTTTTCATTTTGGATGTTGAAGCATGTGTGCTTAAAAAACAATTTTGCTTTTCTAAAAGACATATCTTTTTTGGCTACAGCGATAGACATTGCCATCCTTATAATTTTTTAATACTCCACATGAAATTTTTACATTTATGATTGTAAAAGAAATGAGAAGAAACCCATAGTTGGAGAATTTTTTTTTAAGTTTAAGTTTGCCCTAAGTATTGAAAAATATAATGATGCTAGGATTCTTCCTAACAAGAAAAATAGGGTTAGTTTTAGTGATCTCTATCAAGCGTTCTCCCCATGCTCAGATTTGTTCACGTGATTTTTGTTTGTTCCGAGGAGATAATTATGTTTTTCCCTATGTAAGACTTTCTGTGCGTTTTATACACTTATCTGGAATAAGTTGCATGTTCCAAAGATAATGTATGTACGCTGAAAAATGTGGGTTTTTGTATATTAAGTATTTTCAATTGAAGGAATAAATGTTGACCTCTTTTTATTTATTTGTTTTTTATGAAATTAATTATAATTTGATCCTTATTATTTGAGGATATATTTCTGTTTAACAGCTGACCCCTTATGTCTTTTTGTTGCAAGATCTGTGGGTTTTAGCAGAAATATGTAATAGAATGTAAATATTGTATATATGGAAAGATCATATCATGTTTTTGAGTTCAATCGTGTTAAAAAATGAAACAAAAGAATGAAATACACGGAGGCAAAAAAAAATTTATTTATTTATTCATTCACTCATTCATTCATTCATTCATTTATTTATTCTCCATAGAATCCTGCCTTCTAATAGACTCCTTTCTTTAATGGGTAAATCAGAAAATCCCCTTTGTACTTTTTGTGAGACTGAAGTGGAAAGTATAGACCATTTATTTTGGGACTGTAGATTTACGTCTAGTTTCATTTTGGATGTAGAAAATATGTTTTTGAGTGAGCAATTTTTCTTTTCAAAGCGATATTATTATTTTTGTTATGTCCGTCCTTCGCATCCTTATAATTTTTTAACTATGCACATGAAGAAATTTATTTTTGATTGTAAACTAAGAAACGAAAAACCGTTGATTAATGAGTTCTTCTATAAATTTAAATTTGTTGTTAAAGTTGAGCAACGAAAAAGATTTCAAGTAAAATCGAAAGCAAATTTTAGTGATCTTGAAAGAGCTTTTGCTTTATGTCCAAACCTTTTTAATTGATTCATGGATACCCCGTTTTTCTCCTTTTGTTTCTCTGGGTTCTACGATGGTACTTTTCCCGTATTTTTGTAATGACGTTAATCAATATCTTCCATTTTGAATTCATGAATATATATACTCTATTTTGCAGAGTGTTCATTTCTTTGAGGAATGCAAGACATTTAAATGATTAGTGCTATGTTATTATTTTTATTATCTTTTTTTTTGAAGCTCAAAGTCGTTCTAAATCCGAACACCATTGCTCTTCTCAAGTATCAAAGCTAACTTTATCCTTTCTTTGAAGAATTTTCCTCGATTATATGTTTACATTGCCTCTTGGTATTTATTCTCCAATGTACTCTTTTGCAATTTGTGTACCAATTAATATTATTCATTTGCAATATGTTTAAATATACCATTTGATAAATGAGATGAAATAAAGGAGAAGGAAAAAAAAATAAAAAAAAATATTTATTTATTTATTTATTTATTTGCCACTTTACGATTGCCCTTGGAGGCAGTGAAATACGTTTAATTAAAATATTGTAAATATACCTAGAGAGCAAAGGCGTACCCTGTATTACATCGAATAAAGAGTCCTCATCATATGGCGTTTGCGAAACAACATTGAAGTTTCGTTTCCACTCGGATGGAATAGCATGCATAATACTATAATATAACAAGAACGAACATTGTAGGTTAAACTTGTTTAGAAAGTGCTGAAAAGTTAAAAAATTATCGTTTTCATCGAGAAGGTCCTTGACAAAAATAATTCCATTTTAATACCATTGTTTGTATAATACCACGGAACCATTTATCTTTATATCGGAGTTATTCCATAAGATTTGCCTTTTAAAATCTGATAATGGAACCTTATAGTTACACAAAGCCCAGGCATGACAAATATCGTCGATAAAATTATTACCAGTTTTTACATCAGAGCTCTTATAATTGCACCTAAACAGAAAGGAACCACCAAAATGTTTTAAGTAATAATCAAAAAACTTTGCCCAATGGGCATCGCTTTCATTAACGTAACGTTTAACCCATGTACACTTTAAACCTCGAATAAAACTACTTATATGAGTGACACTTAATCCCCCCTCCTTTATAGGATTTATCATTGTGCTTCGACGAACTTTGTCCGGCTTCCAGGACCAAATAAACTTATACAAAATCGACTCTAATGTTTTTACAAAATGAGAAGGTGGACTTGGTAAAACCTGAAAGAGGTAAACTAGCTGAGATAAAGCAAACGTTTTAACCAAAGTAATTCTGCCAAGTGGAGTGAGGTCTCGCTGTGACCACAAGCTAAGGATGGATTTAAGGCGTGAAAGTTTTGGAATAAAATTGAGACGAAATAAGTTATCATCCCCCCTCTTGATGGTTATTCCCAAAACGGTGATTGGACCAGTAGTCCAGTTGAATAAATAGTTATCCATGAAACGAGGTTTACTATCCTTTAATGGCCCAAGAGGAAACACACTAGTTTTATCATAATTAACATTTAAGCCAGAGCTACGCTCAAGAAGCTGAAAAATGTTACAAATTTCAATCAAATTATTTTCACCACCTTCTAGGAAAAGAGTTGTATCATCAGCGTACTGAATCAAACGCAATTCATGATTATTCAGTCTTATACACCTTATGTTGTTATTACTTCTAATTTTAAGGGCGAAAATTTCAGCACACAGAATAAAAATATAAGGACTTAAGGGACAACCTTGTCTTACGCCTCTAGAAATTGGAAAATAATGAGATGAAAAACCATTATTGCAAACACATGCAGATGAGTTAATGTATAATGTACGTACCCAACGTATGAAATCATTATTGAAATTGAAAAAGCGAAGAGTTCTAAATACAAAATCCCACTCTAATTTATCGAATGCCTTTTCAAAGTCAACAAACACCATCAGGCCGGGAATAGACTTTGCATCACAGTGATCGATTACATCTAAAATACAGCGAATATTCTCGCCAATAAATCTCCCTTTTTTAAAACCTGTCTGGTTTGGATTAATTAAATTACTTACAACATGCTTAATTCGTGAGGCTAATGCTTTTGAACAAATTTTATAGTCTACATTTAAAAGACTTATTGGACGAAAATTTTTAACTAAAGTGAGGTCTTTGTCCGGCTTTGGTAACAGAGTGATAATACTACGAGCCTGCTCGGGGGATAAGTTACCCGAGGTGAACGCAAAGTTCAGAGAATTTACTGTATTAGGAAGGCAATTTTGTTTCTCTAGGGCTGATTTCTTTTTTGGCTATAAATTAATTCTTAAGCAGCCTTATAACTTCCTCATTTTGCATGCTAAGTACTTTATTTTCCAACAAAAACTCCTTGAAAGGATTCCATCTGTGAACGACTTCATGTATAAATTTAAGTTTTCTTTGCAAGTGCAAAATCATTTATATAAAATTAAGTCTCGGCAACCAATTTCTTTCGACTCTTTGAAAAATGCTTTCAGCACCAACAATTCTCTTTTTGAGTAAGATTTGATCTTTGCTACTGCTGCTGGAGGGTAGGTTTAATTTAAATGTTCCCAAATACCAGTTATATTGCGGTATACTCGTCAGGGCGGCAGTAGTATACAGCCACTCAGATTGGTATTCTGCTTTATGGACTGCCTTCGATACCCTTATGGGTAGTTATATTAGTTTGCCCACTCTTTAATATGCACTTACCTGTTTTATAATGGGAAACAATGGCTGTTGTTTATGTTATTTTCCTTTCTTGAAATGTTTTTGTAATAGCCTACATTCACTGACGTCTTTACACTTCCATATTTATATATATAAAGATATATT
Source organism: Holothuria scabra (assembly GCA_037179385.1). NCBI lineage: Eukaryota > Metazoa > Echinodermata > Holothuroidea > Aspidochirotida > Holothuriidae > Holothuria > Holothuria scabra. The sequence goes on along the minus strand of CM074201.1, from coordinate 26,838,752 downwards.
TGTATCAACATTAAAGTTGGTGAATTGTAACCGTTTTTGAAGTCTGACAGTATTGTGGTAGTGGTGTTTTATATATTGAACTCTGTACATATGTAAATTGTTTGTAACTGAAGATAATGATGTGATTGTACAAAATTAATTGTAGCTCAATAAATGATGGCAAAAAAAAAAAAATAATAATTGTAGCTCAATAAATGATGGCAAAAAAAATATATATATTTATTTAATTATTTATTTATTTATTTTCTCGCATGGTACTCATGACAGCTGTGGTGTCTCGATTTTATTCAACCCCACCGTGGATTTTGAAATTAAAAAGTGTGTTAACCATGATGGAGGAAGATTTATTATAGCTGAAGTAACTCTCACTAATAAAAATTTAACAGTCGTCGCTTTATACGGACCTAAGATAGACACCCCAAGCTTTTTTGTCCAACTCTTCAACAGTATTACGTTTTCTACGGAGAACTTGATCATAGGCGGGGATTTTAATTTCGTCTTTAATTTAGCCCTAGATAAAAAGGGTGGACAGCAAAGAACCAACTTCAAAGCAAGGAATGAGTGTTTGTCTTACATGACTGGTTTGTCTCTCATCGACATCTGGAGAGAAAGGAACCTTCGAAGCAAAGGCTTTACCTGGTCCTCTAACATTTTATCAGGTCTGCATTGTCGGTTAGTTTTTTTTCTAATTTCGCGACACATGTTACATTCTGTAAAAGACGTTTCTCATTCCCCAGGGATCCAATCGGACCATTCTTTTGTCAATCTGTCACTTAGTCTTTTTACTGAAAAACGAGGTCCAGGTTACTGGAAATTTAACAATTCCTTACTCCAGGACTCAGATTATTTGGATATTATCACTAACGTCATTAATTCTTTTGAAGAAACCAATACCTCCTCGAATCCTTCATCACGTTGGGAAGGCCTAAAGTTTATTTTACGTAAGGAGAGTATGAAGTTTGCAAAGGGACAAGCGAAAGCAAGGAGGCGGAGGGAAAACGAGCTCACAAGTGAAGTTGCTAATCTAGAGCAGACACTATATATATCTGATTCTACTGAAGTTCGAACTAAACTTAACGATGCTCGTAATGAACTTCTCTTATTCTACGACATCAAACTTCAAGGTACCATCATTCGATCCAGGGCTCGCTGGGTCGAACAGGGAGAAAAGAACACTAAATATTTTCTTAACCTAGAAAGACTTAATAAGACTTGTAATACTATTCATAAAATTTGTGATGATAATGGAAATACGTATATTAATGGAAAATCTATTTTACACAATATTAAATGTTTTTACGAGAATTTATATGTTAGCAATACCTGCTCCCCACAGTTAATTTTGGATGATATCCCCCCTTCCCCCTTTAGCAATGATGATTTTTCTACGTGTGAAGGTGAATTGGATCTGAATGAATGCAGCCTATCTCTTAATTCCTCCAAAAACGATAAGTCTCCTGGAAGTGACGGGCTTTCTGTAAATTTCTATAAAAAGTTTTGGCATCTCATTGGTAATTATGTAGTTGACTCTTTAAATTATGCTTACTCCCATAACGGGCTTTCTTACGAGCAGTCTAGAGGGATAATTACCCTCATCCCTAAACCCGATAAAGATGCCAATCTCTTGAAAAATTACAGACCAATTTCACTACTGAACACGGACTATAAAATTGGGGCAAAAGCGATTGCGACAAGGCTTAAGCGGGTCATTAGTAATATTATTAGCCCAAATCAAACTGGTTTCCTACAGGATCGTTTCATCGGAGAAAATGTTCGTTTTGTTTTAGACCTCATTGATTACACCAATCGCAAAAACATGTCAGGATTTTTGTTATTTGTAGACTTTGAGAAGGCTTTTGACAGGTTAGAATGGAATTTTATCATAAGTTGCCTAAGCTACTTTAAATTTGGCCATAGTTTCATTCAATGGGTTTACACCTTTTACAACAATGCTACTTCATGTGTTTGTAACAATGGACACTCTACAGGTTTTTTTCCTGTGAGACGAGGCGTACGCCAAGGTTGTCCACTCAGTCCGTGCCTTTTCATTTTGTGCACTGAAGTATTAGCTATCTATACAAGCCGGAGCAGACTAAAGGGTATTATGGTTGAAGGCAAAGAAACAAAACTTCTCCAGTATGCTGACGACACTACAGGCAGTATTCCTGTGCTTTGGAAAGAGTCTGGTTGTTTTCCAAGTAACATAAATAATTCTTGTATAGGATTCTTAGGTAAAATTCTACAGTCAAATCGTACTTCACAATTGGTGTACAGGACCAAGTATCTGGCTAAAGTCGCTGCGGAACCTACAGCGCTTATAAAATGGAAAACAGAGTTTCCCCACATAACCACTGAAGAGTGGGATGAAATATTTGTCATGCCATGGCAATCAGTCTCAGAAACCAAACTCTCCTGCTTTCAATTCCGTTTCCTCCACAGAATTCTCCCTACGAATAAACTCTTAACTGTAATGGGTATTTCTGAATCTGATTTATGTTATTTTTGCAACTCTAAGACTGAAACACTAAGTCATCTTTTTGCTGAATGTAATCATGTAGCTTCATTTTTAAGCGATGTTGAAACTTTTTTGTTTGGTTCTGAAATTCATTTTTCAAAAGAGGATATCTTTTTTGGTTATCAAAAGCAAAAGCTTCATCCTTATAATTTCCTCAGTCTCCACCTAAAATGTTTTATTTTTAGCATGAAATGTCAAAATAAGAATTTAAATTATGTTGACTTTCTGCATAAATTTCAATTTGCCCTTCGAGTAGAGAAGCATATTTATGTAAACAGTAAAAAACGAGGTAAAAGTGTTATAAACTTCATGGATCTTAAAGATGCTTTTGCACACTGTAATTTCTTCTCGGACATTTAAAAGGGAATTTTTGGGAGATACTGTACGTAGGACTCGTTCTGGTGGTCCCTAAAATCGACTTGCTTCTTTCCAGGTATTCATGTTTACTGATGCGTTTAGACTTACGCGTATTACTATCCGCTTACTCCCGCTCACTGTAATTCTCTTCTTGAATTCTTATGTATTGTGATATGCAGCCCACTGTTAAAACATCTTTATTCTATTGTGGGTATTTATTGACTTTTTGTAAACATTTCTTGCATTGTTTGAGCTATTTTACGCAATACCTACCATGTAAATATTAGTCATACAGCCAATCTTTAAGCACGATGGTAAATATTATAAAATAAGGAAATTCAAAATTCAATACAGACATGGAGGATAAAAAAAAAAAAAAAAAAATTTTTTTTATTTACTTTAACCTCGTCCTTAATCTGGATCTTGATAAAATTGGTGGTTTGCCCCAAACCAATTTCCGTGCCCGTACAAGTTTGATTAACATTATGAACCAGCATGATTTGATTGATGTTTGGAGAGACAGAAACCCCAAAACTAAATATTTTACCTGGCATTCTAACATCGATGCCTCTATTCATTGTAGACTAGACTATTTTATTGTATCCAGACACCTGAGAAATTCCATTACAGATACTTCGATCTCGTCCCTTTTTGGCTCTGATCACTCATGTGTGTCCCTTACTTTAAGAATTGGTCTTACTAGAGGTAGAGGTATGTGGAAGTTAAACACATCTCTCTTAAGTGACCCCATCTACATTGATCTTATTGTAGCGCCCCTAAAATAAAACAAGGGTCCCTGGCCGAGCGGTGGCGTGGGTACTCGGGCAACTGAAGGTAACCCGAGGTCAGGATAGAGGGGCAGGGGCACGACGAAGTTTAAAAGAGACTGGTCAGAAAGGAACGGCACGACTCAAAATAAAAGAAGATAACCCAAATTTAACTGTACATAAAGTATAATTCAAACAAAACGACTCTTTCAGAGCAAAAACCAACTTTCAACTATATACAAAACAAAATAATTTCCGGCTCCTTCGGAGCAAATACAAAATTAACCTAAATCTTTACCATAAACTTATTCTCAAAATCATGATCAATATTATTAACAACAAATACTCACAATGTTGCCGTGGGGGAAACCGCAGACGTGGCCAATACCTACTCACGAAGACGGGCACGGGCAATAGAAACGCTCCAAACCCAAGTACTAATTATGGTCAGGGGCCTCCCTCCCACATGAAACAAGCCTAAAAATCACCCAAAACATCCCTTAACACAAGAGTAAAACTTAGGGGGGGGGGGGGGTATCCCAGCGCCAAGAGCCCGTGCCCAACCCCGGACCCGCTCCAAACTATAGACAAATTAAACTTAACTTACAATATTCAGCCACGTCGACGGCCTCCGGAGATTCCCCGCACGGACTTCCAAAAAGAATACACAAATTAAGAAGAAACTTCACAGAGAGAGGAGCAAGGAGCGAGTGACTAGTTTCCTCGAGCCAACACCCCGCTCCCGCAAGACCTTATTTACACAACAACAGAACCATTAACAAAACAATAGAAGTCTTTAACAGAACACTAGAAAAGTATGATGACTGGCATGCAGGTGCTCTGGCATCGAGCCAACGTCTCGGCCTGCGGAAGAAGAAAACAATAAACAATAGTTAATTCTAGGTGGATAAACATAAATAGCGACCCCAGTCGGTCGCTACATTATTAAAAGCACAATTCATGACACGGTAAACACTTGTAATCTCGACCCTAGTCGACTGTGGGAAGCTTGTAAAGTTAACATTAGATCTGTATCCATTGATTACTCTAGATCCCAGGCCATTCAACGTAAAAAGACAGAACGTGAATTGATAGAAAAGCTTTCCAGATTAGAGCAGCAAAATGCGAATTCCCCGTCAGATTCAATTAACTATCAGTTACAGGAGGCCAGAGCTACCCTGGATTCTCTCTACGAGTATAAATTACGGGGTATTATTGTGAGATCCAGAGCTCGTTGGTCAGAGGAAGGAGAAAAAAACACAAAATATTTCCTTAATTTAGAGAACAGAAATAAATCACAGAATTGTATACATGAACTAATTTTAAGTAATAATATTACTATTTGTTCTCAAAAGGATATATTGGATGAAACTCATCGCTTTTATAGTAAGCTTTACACTAAACGTAAAAACATAGACTCTTCCAATTTTTACAATAATTTTGATCTACCTCACGATAAGCTCTCCTTGGAACAGCAACTGACTTGTGAGGGTAATCTTAACTTAAATGAACTAAGTAGTTCCCTTCTAGCTATGTCTAACAGTAAATCACCAGGCTCTGACGGTCTCCCCACTGAGTTTTACAAAACATTTTGGCAAGAAATTAGTGGGCTTGTCCTGAATTCCTTGAATTATGCTTTCCATACTGGTTATATTGCCGATGAGCAGGGAAGAGCCTGCATCACTCTCATTCCCAAGCCTTCAAAGGATCACCGCTACATCAAAAATTGGCGTCCCATAGCTCTTTTAAACGTTGATTATAAAATTGTTGCAAAAGCTCTTGCAAATCGTCTAAAGGGCGTTCTCTCTTTTCTAATTAGCCCCGAGCAGACCGGTTTCTTGAAAGGCCGCTATATAGGAGAGAATATCAGGTGTATTTTGGACCTTATCAATTACTGTGATACCTATTCCGTGCCTGGTGCGCTTTTATTCTTAGACTATGAAAAGGCGTTTGATAGCCTTGACCTACAGTTTCTATATAACACCCTTGCTTTTTTCAATTTTGGTAACGATTTCAGAACATGGATTATGACACTATACAGTAATATATCATCTTGTGTTATGAATAATGGTTTCTCCACCGGTTTCTTCAGAGTTTCTAGAGGGGTTCGTCAAGGGTGTCCTTTAAGCCCGTACCTCTTTATTCTCTGCACCGAGATTCTTAATTGTTTAATCAAGTTTAATAGTAATATTCAAGGTATTTCAGTTGGTAATAGCATCTTAAAAATCTCTAACTATGCTGATGATACTGTCATCATTACCGATGGCTCTGAAAGGTCAATTTATGAAGTTATTGATGTACTTGAAAGATCTTCAAATGTCTCAGGTTTACAGTAAATCTTGATAAGTCATATCTCTTTCTACTTGGTCCTTTTTTACAACGCCCCGCTGCTTATTTTAAAAATTTCTCATTGCGAGTTAGTGATGGTCCTATCAGGTACCTAGGGATATCCTTTACGCATCGACAAGATGATTTCTTCAAGCTAAATTATTTACCAAAACTCTCTCGTATAAAAACTCTTCTGAATCAATGGTCTTCTAGAGACCTCACACCTATAGGAAAAGTATTGATCATAAAAACATTTGCTATTTCCCAGTTAGTTTATTTACTGTCGGTTTTACCTGATCCCCCAAAACATTACTTTCGTGAACTAGATACCCTTTTTCATAATTTCATCTGGTCAAATAAGCCCGACAAAATCAAACGCTCTGTTTTGTTAAATACAAAATGTAATGGTGGACATAAAATGATTGACGTAGAACTCTTTTCGAAAAGCTTAAAGTGTAAGTGGGTTAAACTTTATCTCGAAGATGGTTTCAGAGGGTGGAAAGCTTTCTTTGACCTGGCTCTGAGACCTTTTGGTGGTAAATTTCTCTTTGAATGTAACTTCAAAAAAACTGACATTGTCATTTCTAATACTTTCATTTATGAAGTTTGTAGTGCTTGGTCGGACTTTAATTTCCGCCCTCCAGTTCATTATTCAAACCAATATGTTTTAAATAATTCATGCATCAAAATTAATAAGTGTCTTGTTTATTCAAATTTGTTAATGACGAAAGGAGCCTATATTGTAAAAGAATTTTTTCATGATAATGGTGATGCATTGTCGTATGATGAATTTACCGCAAAATTTAATATCACCAGAAATTTTCCATTTACTTTTTATTACGGAATCCTGAGGGCAATCCCAAGGGACTGGAAAGCCGATGTTATTCAGACTGAAACTCCTTCTGATAATGCCTTACGTCTTATAAGCTATACAAGCAGCCCTCGTCCTACTAAGGTCGTTTATAACCACTTACTTAAGTCAAAACTTACGACCCCTAGAGCGGTCGTAAAATGGGAAGAAAATGGTATAACTAACATTAATTGGAACAAGGTTTTCTTGTTACCTTACGTTGCTGTTCGTAATACTAAAGTTCAGTATTTACAATTTCGATATATTCATAGAATCATTGGCACCAACTCCTTTTTACACAAAATTAAAGTTAACGAATCCCCTATGTGTAGTTTTTGCAATTCTGATATTGAAACCCTTGAACACCTATTTTGGTCTTGTAAAGTAACTCAAGTTTTTTGGCAATCCATCTTTGAACTTTGTCTCTCACACAACTACTCTCTTACCTCAGATTGTGTAATGTTTGGCCACTATAATGATATTAATAATCCGATTAACTTTTTAATATTGCATGCAAAAAATTTCCTATATAATTGTAAGCTTAATAACATTATACCAGAGGCACAAGCTTTTCTTTACAAATTCAAGTTTTTGTTAGAGGTGGAGTACCATATACTCAGTAAAAGAAATGAGGACTCACGTATTTTACGATTCCACGAAACTTTTAAAGGTATACATTAATTTACTTATAAGGGTTAGCAATGTCACAAAAGATTATGAAAAGTGGTTTTGTTTCTTTTTTACTTCTCCATTTGTTGAAGAAAGCCTTGCTCCTCTTTTGCATATGTAAATAAATGCGTTTGGAGGGCTTGTTTGTTTGTTTTTGTATGAAATGATTAATAAGTACGTATACTGTGTATACATTATTCCTTCCAAATTGCTAGCTTCTGAACTGTAAATATGTATATACTCTAGTTAACTTTTTAATTGCCTCTCAACTGTAAATATGTATATATTATAATTTTCTGTAATAAATATAGTCTGTAATGTCTATACAACAAAATGTCATGACATAATTGAAATGTTATTGAAGTGCAGCTTCTTAGAAGGGAAAATTCTCGACCTGGAGGAGGCGTCTAAGCAACACGACCAACAGATAAACAAACAGGAAAGGTTCTCCAGACGGAGCAATGTTAGAATCGTTGGTGTGGAGTCTCAAGACGGTGAAGACTGTTTGCAGATTGCAACCAAAGTCTTTGAGGAGGTTGGTGATCGGGATTGTAAGCTAGAGAGAGCACACCGAGATGGGAAGCCCGTCCCAGGAAGGAGCCGGCATATTCTCGTTAAATGCTCATTCTACCAGGACAAAATGAAGATCATGCGAAATGCCAGAAAAGAACTCGAAGGTAAACCCTACTTCATTATTGATGACCTAACTCAGGCCGATCTGAAAGAGAAGAGAAAATGGAGCGCCAAAGTACAAGACCTTTTTCAAAACGGGACCCGGCTTCGTTTCTCTGGTGGTCTTTGGAGAAATAGCAGTGGAAGGCCATTCAAGTTTGATTAGAAGCTTTCAAGACGCCATGCAGTGATTGTTATTTTGGAAAACTCTTGATTGCCCGTTCTCACTTTTCTGTGCCGTTCATCACAGGGACCCGTCGATAGCCCAGTAATGGCTTTTCAAGGGAGAATCCTCGAGCTTGTTTTCCGGAATTGTGGATGCCCGAAGAATTTCGCTCTTGTTGATTTTGTTGTGTTTGTTTGTTCGTGTTTTTTTTCTTCCCTTTTTTGTTTCGTGTTTGCTGTTCGACCATCTCAGTCTCTGTTGGATTACGTATGTTACCTTTGTTATTTATTATCTTACACAATTTTGTAATGTCCTTCCTCCTTATTGTAACCAATGAGTGACATTAAAATCTGCACTTATAATGTGCGAGGACTTAGGCAAGCCAATAAACGAAGGTCTCAATTTACCTACTTTCACAGACATAATTTTGATATTGTATTCATTCAGGAAACCCATAGTTCTAATAATGATATTAGTTTTTGGAGAAATGAGTGGGAGGTAACATAATTTTCTCCCATGGCACTACTTTAAGTAAAGGCGTTGCTATTCTCTTTAAACCTAGTCTTTCTGTTAGCATTGAAAAAGTCCACACCGATCGTTTAGGCAGATGTTTAATAGCTGATGTTTTTATTGATTCTCGTATCTTTACATTGGTTTGTACTTATGGCCCTAATCTAGATAATCCTGCTTTTTACAGCGAAGTCTCTCATCTCATTGAGACTTTTGATTGTTCGACCATCATTTGGGGAGGGGATTTCAACTTTGTTTTCAATTTGGCCTTGGATAAACTTGGGGGTGATCTTCGAACCAATTTTAAAGCCCGGGATGAATGCATTTCAGCTATTTGTGTTCACGACTTAATTGATGTATGGAGAGAGAGAAACCCCCTCGCAAAAGACTTTACTTGGCATTCCAATATCAGCGATATTCATTGTCGCTTGGATTTTTTCCTTATTTCTCGTAGTCTGGTTGCTAATGTTATCGATGTAAAATTTCACCCTCCACTTCAGTCTGATCATTCAATTGTTGTATTAACTGTCCGTATTCATGATGAACGCAGAGGTCGGGGATATTGGAAGTTTAATAACTCTCTTCTTAACGATGTTGATTATGTTAATATTATTCACGATCTCTTCTCATCCGATTTTCCCCTTCTACATAGCCTAGACCCCTCTTCCCAATGGGAAAGAATTAAATACATTATCCGAAAAGTTACAATCAAGTTTTCCATTGATAAAGCAAAACATTCCCGTAAGTATGAGAATGAGGTGTTGTGTAGTATTTCTACCCTTGAGAGACTTTCCTATGAGACTGACTCCGACGAGATTCGTAACAAACTTTCTGAAGCCCGGGAAAAGCTCATGTCTATTTATAATAGTAAACTACAAGGTATTATTGTAAGGTCAAGGGCAAGGTGGGTCGAATTCGGTGAGAAGAGTTCTAAGTACTTTTTAAATTTGGAGAAGAGGAACAGAAATAACAATAACATTTTTCGTTTGCAATTAGATAATGATGTTTGTATTTATAAGAGTAAGGACATTCTACAAGAAATCCGTAAATTCTACAGTTCATTGTATAGTCGCTCTTTTAATCACCATTGTGATTTTATTTCTGACCTTGTAGATTTTAATGAACCAGACTGTAATCTTGATACTTTAAATGGACCTCTCTCTGCCGAGGAGTGTTTTCAGGCTTTATGTTCCATGCCAAATGGGAAGTCCCCGGGGACTGATGGGTTATCTACTGACTTCTATAAGTTTTTCTGGCCTGTCATTGGTGGGTATGTGGTGAACTCTCTAAATTATGCTTACAACCGTTCCTATTTATCCCCTGAGCAAACCAGGGGTATAATTACTCTCATTCGTAAACCTGATAAAAATCATGATCACTTGAGAAATTACAGACCCATAAGTCTTCTAAATACCGATTATAAAATATGTGCTAAGTCTCTTGCTAATAGACTTAAGAATGTTATCACTTGCATTATTGGTGAAAATCAAACTGGTTTTATTAAGAATCGTTTTATAGGAGAAAATATTCGTTTTGTATTAGATGTAATCAACTATACTAGTAAACAAAATATGCCTGGGTTTCTTTTCCTTATTGATTTTGAGAAGGCTTTTGATCGTGTAGATTGGGGATTTATTGACCGTACATTGAGATATTTTAAATTTAGGGACAGCTTTCGTTCGTGGGTTAGGACTCTTTACTATGGTAGTACTGCTTGTGTGGTGAACAATGGCCATTCAACTGGGTTTTTCCCTATTGAGAGAGGAGTTAGACAGGGATGTCCTCTTAGTCCCTACCTTTTTATTCTGCTTGGGAAAATATTAGCAAGGAAAATAATTTATGACAATACACTTAGTGGTCTTAACGTTTTAGGAAAAGAAGTAAAAATTTTACAATATGCCGATGACACTACACCTTTTTTGAATGGTACTCGTGAATCCCTTGTCAATATCATTAACGTTCTTGATAATTTCGCTTCCGACTCGGGTCTTAAAATCAATTACAGTAAATCCCATCTTTTCCCGCTTGGGTCCTTTATTAATAACCGTCCAGCTTACAGTCAGGATTTTGGAATAACTTTGACTGAGGGTCCAATAAAATTTTTAGAAATTCCTTTTACCCACGATGGAGATGATTTATTCCGCTTAAACTATCTTAAGAAGCTTTCCAGGTTGAAGAATCAACTTAAAATTTGGAGTGGCAGGGACCTCACTCCACTTGGTAGGAATACGATTGTTAAAGCGTTCGGTCTAAGTCAACTTGTATTTCTTTTCCAAGTACTTCCTAACCCTCCGACAGAGTTTTTTAAGAATTTACAAAGCATTGTTTTTGATTTTATTTGGAGCGGTAACCCCGACAAAATTAAAAGAAGTACAATGTATAACAGCATAAGTAATGGAGGTATAAAGGTAATCCATATCCAGAGTTTTGCCTTTGCATTGAAAGCCTCTTGGGTTAGAAGGTATAAGGACCCTAGTAATACTGGTTATTGGAAACTATTTTTTGATCATTTTCTTTCTCCTTTTGGTAAAGATTTCTTATTTGAATGTAATTTTCTTGCAAAAGATGTATATTGTATCGCTAATGACTTTATTTTTGATATCTGTAAAGGTTGGAGTGACGCTTCCTTTACCACCCCGGATGAAAATAATTATGGAACGCAAATACTTTGGAACAACTCCTACATAAAACTTGATAATTCTATTGTTTATGATAAAAAACTTCATTTGGCCGGTGTCACTTTTGTTAAGGATCTGTTTTTGAATGATGGTAATAAAATGCCATACCATGTATTTAAAAATAAATATAATATTTTGAGTTATCCATTTACTAGGTTTTTTGGATTACTATCAGCCATTCCTGGCAACTGGATTCACCTTATTCATCATGCTGACCACAACGTCAATGATCATGTTATCACTTCTATCAATAGTAATTCCAAAACTTCACAAGTAGTGTACCCTTTGTTGATAGATAAGATTATTAGCCCGCCGAAAGCTTGTGTAAAATGGAATAATCAATTTAACCTCTCACCCGATGATTGGGTTACTATCTTTAAGATGCCCTCTTGTACCGTATCTGAAGCGAAGGTAAAATACTTTCAATTCAGATTCATTCATCGCATCTTAGGAACAAATAGACTGTTGTGTTTAATGGGCAAGACGGATACCGATCGCTGCACTTTTTGTCATATTGAAACTGAATCCTTAGAGCATCTCTTTTGGTCATGTCATGTAACCTCTAGTTTCCTTTTAGACTGCGAGTTAAAATTTTTTGGACGGCAATTTATTTTTTCTAGGAAGGACCTGTTCTTTGGTCGAATATATGATGAATATGATCCTATTAACTACTTTATTTTGCAATGCAAATATTATATTTATAACTGTAGGCTTAACAATACCCTGCCTGACTGCGGCACCTTTTTCCAAAAATGAAATTCATAATAAAAGTTGAAAAATATATAGCTCTTAAGAAGAATGCTGCAAAGTCGAGAAGAAATAAATTTAAAGCTATTCAACGCTGTCTATCATATTGTATCGATGAACTGGAAAGTTCTTAAGGCTCCATTCTTGTTTTCATGTGCAAGCAGGATGCACCTATAAAGTCTATTGGTTCCATGGACGGTCACTGTAATTTAACCTTTGAAATGAACCCCCCACCCCCCCCCCCCCCACTCTCACTCACTCACTCACTCACAAACCGGATTGCTGGCTGTATTCAAGTTTTATAATAAGTACCCACATCTATTCAATTAATAGTAAAATCTATGTTCATTGATTCTGTTTTTTTTTTTTTAACTAGAATGCGTTTATTAGGTATACCCCGTGTATTTAAATTCCTTGTTTAACATGTGTATTATATAGGTCAACGTCATGCATTTATAAATGTATCCTAAATATATGGTAATATTATACTTGGCCTTGTCCAGATCAGGAAACTTCTGAAATTTACATAACGTATCCAGGGAATATGTCTTGAATGTATATAATTTACATATGTATGGTGTATATAATGTTTAATAAGCGTGGTAAATGTTTATATGTTAATCGATCGTTATTTATGTAATTATGTAAGTTGAGAGTATGTATAAACTGTGTATGTATTTTATTACAATGTTGTATATAACACCTGCACTATATGAAATGTTTTCAATAAATGGGATGGTCACAAAAAAAAAATTATTTATTTATTTATTTATTTATTATTTATTTATTTAGTTAGTTAGTTAGTTAGTTTTTTTTTTTTTTTTTTTTTTTGCCATCATTTATTGAGCTACAATTTATTATGTACAATCACATCATTATCTTCAGTTACAAACAATTTACATATGTACAGAGTTCAATATATGAAACACCACTACTACAATACTGTCAGACTTCAAAAACGGTTACAATCCACCAACTTTAATGTTGATACAAATATATCAATATATATATATATATAAATATGGAAGTGTAAAGACGTCAGTGAATGTAGGCTATTACAAAAACATTTCAAGAAAGGAAAATAACATAAACAACAGCCATTGTTTCCCATTATAAAACAGATAGGTGCATAACAAAGAGTGGGCAAACTAGTATAACTACCCATAAGGGTATCGAAGGCAGTCCATAAAGCAGAATACCAATCTGAGTGGCTGTATACTACTGCCGCCCTGACGAGTATACCGCAATATAACTGGTATTTCGGAACATTTAAAATAAACCTACCCTCCAGCAGCAGTAGCAAAGATCAAATCTTACTCAAAAAGAAAATTGTTGGTGCTGAAAGCATTTTTCAAAGAGTCAAAAGAAATTGGTTGCCGAGACTTAATTTTATGTAAATGATTTTGCACTTGCAAAGAAAACCTAAATTTATACATGAAGTCGTTCACAAATGGAATCCTTTCAAGGAGTTTTTGTTGGAAAATAAAGTACTTAGCATGCAAAATGAGGAAGTTATAAGGATGCTTAAGAATTAATTTATAGCCAAAAAAGAAATCAGCCCTAGAGAAACAAAATTGCCTTCCTAATACAGCCTGCTCAACATCTAAAATAAAATTGGAGGTATACTTGCAATCCCAGAACAGATGTCTGATAGTTTCATCCCTTTCCCCACAAAAAGTGCATCTTGGATTTTCCATCATGTTGATTTTGTATAAATAATAGTTTGTGCCCAGTATCCTATGAATAAAGCGAAATTGGAAATATTGTAATTTACTCTCTTTAACAGACTTGAAAGGTATTAGTTAGTTAGTTATTTATTTGTGTATTTATTTATTTATTTATTTATTTATTTATTTATTTATTTATTGGAAAGGAAAGTAGCACAACTTGAGTCTTAGAAAGAAAAACAGGCACAGGACATAAACAAAAATGAACGTTTCTCGAGACGTAACAACATACGGATTGTCGGTTACCCAACCGAAGAAAATGAAGTTTGCCATTATAGAGCAAGCAAGGTTCTCGAGGAAGTTGGATTACCTTCGTGCCGGCTTGAAAGAGCACATAGAGACGGCAGGTTAGTAAGAGGACGAGACAGGCATATTCTTGTGAAACTGTCATTTTACCAGGATAAAGTCACTATTATCAAAACGGCCCGCCAAGCTCTCGCTGAGAAAAGATATTATATTCTTGACGACCTTACAAAAGCCGACCTAATTGAGAAGAAAAGATGGAAAAAAGAGGTACAGGAGTTATATCAGCAGGGTACCAGGCTGCGTTTTTCAGGTGGTTGTTGGAGGGGCAGCGACGGGCGACCGTATGTTTTTGGACCTGAGCCCTAATGCACTGTTACTGGATCATATTATCATGGTTAGGTGTTTTTCCGTACGGTGAGCACTTTGTCTACAACCACATCAGTTTTAAAGTCCACTCTTTGCCATGTCTATGGACTCACCCAGTTTGTTTGGTGTCTTTTTAGCACCAGTCTTCCTTACGGGATTAATGCTTCTGCTGAGGCAGCTTTGTTGTTTTTCGCCGTTTGGATTGATCTGTTATTGTCTTTATTGTTGTTATTATTTTTGTGTTTGCAACCTCCATTCGATTATTTTACCAATGTCACTAAAGGATTACCAACCATCTTTTAGGTACTTGATTCTTGTTAAGGAAGATGAGTGAAGCAACGTTTATGTCTTATAATGCAAGAGGTTTACGACAGAACAAAAAACGAAGACGTCTCTTCTCGTACTTGCATCGAAGGAAGGTCGATATAATCTGTTTACAGGAAAGTCACAGCACGCAAAAGGACGAGTTGTATTGGAGAAACGAATGGGGAGGACACATATATTTTTCTCATGGAACAAATGATTCTTGTGACGTATGTATGTTATTCAAGCCGTCATTGAATTTTAATATTGGGAAATCGTACATTCATAGTTCAGGTAGGCTTATAATTCTTGATGTTCTAATCTTCAGGCAGACCCTTACAATTGTTAGTATCTACTGCCCAAATTCGGATAACCCGAATTTTTTTAGAAAGGTGGCTGCTAGCATGCATGATTTTACGTGTGATAACATTATAATGTGTGGGGATTTTAATTTCGTTTTTAACTTAGATTGTGATAAAAAAGGCGGGCAACTGAGAACTAACTTTAAAGCCCGTGATGAATGTTTAAGTCTTATGACCACCTTTAATCTCATAGATATTTGGAGGGATCGCAATCCAATGTCCAAAATCTACACATGGACCTCCAATATTACCCTGGGAATCCACTGTAGATTGGACTTTTTCCTTATTTCCCAACATATGTCCAGCTATGTCACTAATTCGTCCCAGTCATCAGGTATTCAATCTGACCATGCTATGATTTTTCTCACTTGCAAAGTTTCAACTGAAAAAAGGGGACCTGGGTATTGGAAGCTGAACAATTCGTTGTTAAACGACCACACCTATGTGGAATTAATTAGTAAAATTATTAATGAGACATCTAGTATTGAGGATGGCCAGGTCCCTTCCTCAATTTGGGAAAACTTGAAATTTAGGATACGTACCGCTAGTATTAAATTTTCAAAGCGAAGGGCACGAGAACGACGCCAAAGAGAAAAGGCTCTTGTTGATAAAATTGCCAGACTTGAGCATGATCTGTTTTGCAAGGAATCTGCAGAAACCAGGGCCCGGTTATGTGATGCTAGGAATGATTTATTGCTATATTATGATCATAAATTACAAGGGACCATTGTTCGATCCAGAGCCCGATGGGTCGAAGAAGGTGAAAAAAATACCAGTTACTTTTTAAGCTTAGAAAAACGAAATAAATCAAATAATACTATTCATGAAATTAAGGATATGAATGGAATTGCATGCTCTGAGAGTAATACTATACTACGAGAAATTAAAAGGTTTTATAAAAAGTTATATACGTCTGAATATTGTTCTCCCAATTTAGTTTTTACTGATTTACCCCGTAAAGTTTTATCGGTGGAAAATGCAATTAGCTGTGAGGGCCTTCTAACCCTCGAGGAGTGCAGTAATTCATTATCCTCTTTAAGTAGCGATAAAGCTCCTGGTAGTGATGGCCTTTCTGCTAATTTCTTTAAAAAATTTTGGCACCTAATTGGAGGATTGGTAGTCGATGCCCTGAATTTTTCTTATTCAAATCATTGCTTATCTGCTGAACAGAGCAGAGGTATCATCACTCTTATTCCCAAACCCGATAAAGATATTACCATGCTCAAAAATTACCGTCCAATTACCCTTTCAAATACTGACTACAAAATTGGTGCAAAGGCCATCGCTGCTAGATTAAAAAGAGTTATTCCAGATCTAATTAGTTCAAATCAGACAGGCTTTCTTGAAGGACGATTTATAGGCCCTGGGGAAAATGTGAGGTATATTCTTGATTTGATTGACTACTCGGTCTCCCATGAAATCCCTGGTTTTTTGTTACTAGTGGACTTCGAAAAAGCTTTCGATAAAATAGAGTGGAGTTTCATCCATAAAACGTTGACCTTTTTTAACTTTGGTACCAGCTTTACAAATTGGATTGATACATTCTATCGTAATAGTATGGCTTGCGTGTGTAATAACGGGTATTCAACTGGTTTTTTTCATGTTCAACGAGGTGTGCGCCAAGGGTGCCCCTTGAGCCCGTATCTATTTTTACTGTGTTCCGAAATTCTCAATTTGTATACGTATAATAGCAAGATTTTTAAAGGTATCGTAATTGACGGTAATGAGACCAGACTTATTCAGTATGCCGATGATACCACGTTCATTCTTAATGGGGATAGGAATTCACTAAATGAAGCGCTTAGAATCTTAGAAGCTTTTAATCTTCCTTCGGGTCTTACTGTTAATCTTGAAAAATGTAACTTGTTCCCTCTGGGCCCATTTATCCAACGTCAACCTTTTTTTGTTCACAATTCACCATTCCAAGTAACTCTCGGACCTGTTACCATGTTAGGCATCACCTTTACAAAGGATGGGGATGATCTTTTTCGGCTTAATTTTATACCTAAGCTTTCTCGTCTAAAAAGTTGTTTACGGATTTGGTCATCAAGGGATCTTACGCCAGTAGGTCGTAGTGTTATAGTCAAGACACTTGCCCCCTCTCAGTTGGTCTATCTTTTTTTAGTTTTACCAAATCCTCCAAAGAGTTTTGTAAACGAAGTTGAAAATACTGTAGCCTATTTTATCTGGTCAGGTAACCCTGACAAAATTAAGCGGACTTCTCTATTGAGTACTATGGATGAAGGGGGGCTCAAGGTTAAACACATTCAGAGCTTTGTGAATAGTCTTAAGTGTACGTGGGTACGCCGGTACTGTAATGAGACAAGGGGAGTATGGAAGTTATTTTTTGATCAGAGTTTAAGGAATTTTGGAAAGGAGGTTCTTGTTAACTGTAACTATACTGAAGATGATATCTCTGGAATAACAAACACTTTTGTTAGACAGGTTTTTGGTGCATGGTCCCTAGCGTCGTATCAAACACCCAGTGATAGCTTTGGAAACCAGATTATTTGGAATAACCACCATATTCGTATTGATAATAAGACTGTGTATTATGATTTTATGTACAATAAGGGAGTGAAATATGTGGCAGATCTTTTTGATGATAGAGGTAATCCTCTCACTTTTGATGTTTTTAGAAATAAGTTCAATCTCAATGTTTTTGCTTTTACGCGGTACTGGGGCTTGGTAAACGCTATCCCAAGAAACTGGAGGGAAGCAGGATGCGGTTCAACTGAAGTTCCTAATAGTAATACCATGTGGGCGGAAAGGGCCTTAAATGTCTCCTCTTTGTCTCATTACATTTATAACTCCTATATAAAAACAATTGTTACTAAGCCCACAGCTCAAAAAAGGTGGATTGAGGAGTTAGCTGATTCTGACTCGTATAATTGGAATAATATTTGGAGCATGCCATGGGTTTCGGTACGGGAAACCAAATTGTCATATTTTCAGTTTAGATTTTTACATAGGATTCTCCCTACCAATAGACTGCTCTCTCTTATGGGGAAAGTTGAATCTAATTTGTGCTCTTTTTGTAAAACGGAGGTTGAAACATTGAGTCACTTGTTCTGGGGATGTAGTTATACTTCGTCATTTATCCTGGATGTAGAATCACAGATCTTGAATAGCCAGTTCATATTCTCCAAAGAAGATATATTCTTCGGTTACCGTAATGAGAAGTCTCACCCATTTAATTTTCTTATCTTGCATTTTAAGTATTATATATTTTGTAAACAAAGACAAAAGTCTCTACCCAATATAGAAGAGTTCTATTACAAATTTAAGTTCGCCTTACAAGTTGAAAGGCATAATCATTATTTTTCAAGCAATGATTACAGAAGTAAAGGCATTAATTATAACAAACTCGATGAAGTTTTTAGGATGTTCTAGTCTTGGGTGTATAGTTTTATATTTATTTCCAAGATTCAAAAATTTGCCTTCGTTTTTTTCGCGCTTTAAGGAACCTGGAAAAACTAGGTATTTCTTATTGTAAATCTGTTTACCTTGTAATGATGACGTTATCAAAAGTTGGCTAGCACTCATGTAGCATTTCGTTAGGTTGGTTAGCATGGTACTTGCATAGAAGACTATTCTTCGCTACCAGAAATGAAATTTGTTTAAAGCGACAATTTAATTCTTGTACGTACGTGGGTATTTTTTTTCTGTACTCCCGGCATGAAATGTGCATCATTAAGCTGTTTTCTTTTTGTGAAACTCAGCATTATGTTATCACGCATGTATATATTTCAGTTATCATTTCTGCGAAATGAAAATTTGTAAATATTGTAACTATGCTGACCATGAAACTCAAATACAGAAATGGAGGGAAAAAAATATTTTATTTATTTATTTATTATTTATTTATTCGATCTGGCAACAACATGGCCGCCTGCTAAGAATCTGAAGTCACGTCGCTCAGTCAAATATTATCCTTTTGTCAAGCTCGGAGATCTACAACGACTCTTAACTAATGTGTAATTGTTCACCTTTACTTTAAGAAGGTTTCGAAGTCATTCTTTTAAGATGGGTCGAAAGCTAGGTGGTAAAAACAAGCCTAAAAGCGATCAGCCAACACTGTCACAAATGAGTACTCGCTCACATGTTTCTCATCACGTGGATAGCTCAGACGCTGAGAGCGAGGAGGAGGAGAGCCCTCTGTTAAATCTACAAACCACCTTTCAGAAAGGCATGAAAAAACTGGAAAAGGACCTTTCTCGTATCTTCAATGATATGAAAGCTTTAGAGAACAATTTTGACGAGGCCTTGCAGTTCCTGACGAAAAGAGTGGATGACCTTGAAAGTAGAGAAAAGCGGAACTCGGAAAGGATCAAGGTTCTAGAAGAAGAACTGTCGAAATTGAAAAAAGTTGATTCTGAGCAAGCCGTCAAACTAAACGTGCAGGAAAGGTTCTCGAGACGCAACAATATTAGAATTGTCGGATACCCAACCAGTGAAAACGAAAAATGTGAAGATATTGTTAAATCCGTATTGGAGAAAGTTGGGGTACCTGATGTGAAAATAGAACGGGCCCACAGAGATGGAAGAGCATCGGCAACAAGACCCAGGCACATATTAGCAAAACTGTCATTTTACCAGGATAAGGTCACTGCCTTAAAACATCAACGTCGTGCCCTACAGGGTGAATCATTCTTTATAACGGACGATCTAACAAGAGAAGATCTGCTGGAGAAACGGAAGTGGGCCCCTCAAGTGGCCCAGCTATATAGCCAAGGCACGAAGTTGCGTTTTTCAGCCGGGAAATGGCGGAACTCATCTGGAAAACCCTTCGAGTTTGCATCACAGTCCTCATCTTAATGAATCACAGGCTTACCCAAGAACAGTGATACAGTACTATTTATAACTGGAATTAGCGACAGAGTGACCACGGCGGCGATGCCTTACACCAGTTACGGTTGATATGCGTTTTGCATATGACCCTTTCAGCTTCCGATGGCGGAAGTTGTTGAGACCTTGTTTTTCTTTCTTTTTTGGATCCCTCGCTTTTTCAACCATCTCAAGAGAAATTATCTCTATTGTGCAGTGTGTTTTAATTATAGGTATGTCATCAATTTTTTACATTTATGAGTTGTCTTAAATTTTGCACCTTCAATACTAGAGGATTAAGAGGCAATAAGAAGCGAAGAAAACTATTTGCTTACTTCCACCGAAATAATTTTGACTTAATATTCCTTCAAGAAACTCACTCTGTTGACACAGACGAAAAATTTTGGACTAATGAATGGGGTGGGAAATCATATTTTTCACATGGTACTCCCCTTAGTAGGGGTGTGGCAATTCTTGTTAAACCTTCAGTTTCCTTTACCTTATGTAATTTCTTTAATGATAATGAGGGCCGCTTTATTATTCTTAATATTATTATTTGTAATATGAAACTGGGATTGATCAACATTTATGGGTTCAACACTGATAGGGAGGATCTGTTTAAAAATATTGGGCATCATATATCAAGTCATGATTGGAACGCCATTATCTGGGGAGGTGACTTTAACCTCGTCCTTAATCTGGATCTTGATAAAATTGGTGGTTTGCCCCAAACCAATTTCCGTGCCCGTACAAGTTTGATTAACATTATGAACCAGTATGATTTGATTGATGTTTGGAGAGACAGAAACCCCAAAACTAAATATTTTACCTGGCATTCTAACATCGATGCCTCTATTCATTGTAGACTAGACTATTTTATTGTATCCAGACACCTGAGAAATTCCATTACAGATACTTCGATCTCGTACCTTTTTGGCTCTGATCACTCATGTGTGTCCCTTACTTTAAGAATTGGTCTTACTAGAGGTAGAGGTATGTGGAAGTTAAACACATCTCTCTTAAGTGACCCCATCTACATTGATCTTATTAAAAGCACAATTTATGACACGGTAAACACTTGTAATCTCGACCCTAGTCGACTGTGGGAAGCTTGTAAAGTTAACATTAGATCTGTATCCATTGATTACTCTAGATCCCAGGCCATTCAACGTAAAAAGACAGAACGTGAATTGATAGAAAAGCTTTCTAGATTAGAGCAGCAAAATGCGAATTCCCCGTCAGATTCAATTAACTATCAGTTACAGGAGGCCAGAGCTACCCTGGATTCTCTCTACGAGTATAAATTACGGGGTATTATTGTGAGATCCAGAGCTCGTTGGTCAGAGGAAGGAGAAAAAAACACAAAATATTTCCTTAATTTAGAGAACAGAAATAAATCACAGAATTGTATACATCAACTAATTTTAAGTAATAATATTACTATTTGTTCTCAAAAGGATATATTGGATGAAACTCATCGCTTTTATAGTAAGCTTTACACTAAACGTAAAAACATAGACTCTTCCAATTTTTACAATAATTTTGATCTACCTCACGATAAGCTCTCCTTGGAACAGCAACTGACTTGCGAGGGTAATCTTAACTTAAATGAGCTAAGTAGTTCCCTTTTAGCTATGTCTAACAGTAAATCACCAGGCTCTGACGGTCTCCCCACTGAGTTTTACAAAACATTTTGGCAAGAAATTAGTGGGCTTGTCCTGAATTCCTTTAATTATGCTTTCCATACTGGTTATATTGCCGATGAGCAGGGAAGAGCCTGCATCACTCTCATTCCCAAGCCTTCAAAGGATCACCGCTACATCAAAAATTGGCGTCCCATAGCTCTTTTAAACGTTGATTATAAAATTGTTGCAAAAGCTCTTGCAAATCGTCTAAAGGGCGTTCTCTCTTTTCTAATTAGCCCCGAGCAGACCGGTTTCTTGAAAGGTCGCTATATAGGAGAGAATATCAGGTGTATTTTGGACCTTATCAATTACTGTGATACCTATTCCGTGCCTGGTGCGCTTTTATTCTTAGACTATGAAAAGGCGTTTGATAGCCTTGACCTACAGTTTCTATATAACACCCTTGCTTTTTCAATTTTGGTAACGATTTCAGAACATGGATTATGACACTATACAGTAATATATCATCTTGTGTTATGAATAATGGTTTCTCCACTGGTTTCTTCAGAGTTTCTAGAGGGGTTCGTCAAGGGTGTCCTTTAAGCCCGTACCTCTTTATTCTCTGCACTGAGATTCTTAATTGTTTAATCAAGTTTAAAAGTAATATTCAAGGTATTTCAGTTGGTAATAGCATCTTAAAAATCTCTAACTATGCTGATGATACTGCCATCATTACCGATGGCTCTGAAAGGTCAATTTATGAAGTTATTGATGTACTTGAAAGATTTTCAAATGTCTCAGGTTTTACAGTAAATCTTGATAAGTCATATCTCTCTCTACTTGGTCCTTTTTTACAACGCCCCGCTGCTTATTTTAAAAATTTCCCATTGCGAGTTAGTGATGGTCCTATCAGATACCTAGGGATATCCTTCACGCATCGACAAGGTGATTTCTTCAAGTTAAATTATTTACCAAAACTCTCTCGTATAAAAACTCTTCTGAATCAATGGTCTTCTAGAGACCTCACACCTATAGGAAAAGTATTGATCATAAAAACATTTGCTATTTCCCAGTTAGTTTATTTACTGTCGGTTTTACCTGATCCCCCAAAACATTACTTTCGTGAACTAGATACCCTTTTTCATAATTTCATCTGGTCAAATAAGCCCGACAAAATCAAACGCTCTGTTTTGTTAAATACAAAATGTAATGGTGGACTTAAAATGATTGACGTAGAACTCTTTTCGAAAAGCTTAAAATGTAAGTGGGTTAAACTTTATCTCGAAGATGGTTTCAGAGGGTGGAAAGCTTTCTTTGACCTGGCTCTGAGACCTTTTGGTGGTAAATTTCTCTTTGAATGTAACTTCAAAAAAACTGACATTGTCATTTCTAATACTTTCATTTATGAAGTTTGTAGTGCTTGGTCGGACTTTAATTTCCGCCCTCCAGTTCATTATTCAAACCAATATGTTTTAAATAATTCATGCATCAAAATTAATAAGTGTCTTGTTTATTCAAATTTGTTAATGACGAAAGGAGCCTATATTGTAAAAGAATTTTTTCATGATAATGGTGATGCATTGTCGTATGATGAATTTACCGCAAAATTTAATATCACCAGAAATTTTCCATTTACTTTTTATTAAGGAATCCTGAGGGCAATCCCAAGGGCCTGGAAAGCCGATGTTATTCAGACTGAAACTCCTTCTGATAATGCCTTACGTCTAATAAGCTATACAAGCAGCCCTCGTCCTACTAAGGTCGTTTATAACCACTTACTTAAGTCAAAACTTACGACCCCTAGAGCGGTCGTAAAATGGGAAGAAAATGGTATAACTAACATTAATTGGAACAAGGTTTTCTTGTTACCTTACGTTGCTGTTCGTAATACTAAAGTTCAATATTTACAATTTCGATATATTCATAGAATCATTGGCACCAACTCCTTTTTACACAAAATTAAAGTTAAAGAATCCCCTATGTGTAGTTTTTGCAATTCTGATATTGAAACCCTTGAACACCTATTTTGGTCTTGTAAAGTAACTCAAGTTTTTTGGCAATCCATCTTTGGACTTTGTCTCTCACACAACTACTCTCTTACCTCAGATTGTGTAATGTTTGGCCACTATAATGATATTAATAATCCGATTAACTTTTTAATATTGCATGCAAAAAATTTCCTATATAATTGTAAGCTTAATAACATTATACCAGAGGCACAAGCTTTTCTTTACAAATTCAAGTTTTTGTTAGAGGTGGAGTACCATATACTCAGTAAAAGAAATGAGGACTCACGTATTTTACGATTCCACGAAACTTTTAAAGGTATACACTAATTTACTTATAAGGGTTAGCAATGTCACAAAAGATAATGAAATGTGGTTCTGTTTCTTTTTTACTTCTCCATTTGTTGAAGAAAGCCTTGCTCCTCTTTTGCATATGTAATTAAATGCGTTTGGAGGGCTTGTTTGTTTGTTTTTGTATGAAATGATTAATAAGTACGTATACTGTGTATACATTATTCCTTCCAAATTGTTAGCTACTGAACTGTAAATATGTATATACTCTAGTTAACTTTCTAATTGCCTCTCAACTGTAAATATGTATATATTATAATTTTCTGTTATAAATATAGTCTGTAATGTCTATACAACAAAATGTCATGACATAATTGAAATGTTATTGAACCAAAATGTTGAAAAAGCTATTGTATATATTTACTTTTAAGAATTCATAGTAAAACATTACTCAACATCAAATGATACACTGTATGGATAACAAAAGAAAACTTAATAAATGAGATGGTGAAAAAAAAATATATTATTTATTTATTCATTTATTTATTTATTTATTCATTTATTTATTTATTTATTCATGTATTTATGTATTTATTTATGTATTTATGTATTTATGTATTTATGTATTTTTTTTTTGACCATCTCATTTATTGTAAAACCTTTTTTAGGGTACAAAAGTTACAACGGTGCAACAGTATACGTACAAGGTCGGTATGAATTCTCACTTACACACAATTACACGAATAGCTATCATTACATATATACATATTGCACGCTTTATATACATTTTGTACATTATACCTTTATGCATAATATATACACTATACACATTATATACACATTATATGCACATTTCGTACATTTATGACCACACAAACACTGTATACGTTATGACGATTCCATGATAATACCTATCTTCACAGGGTACTGTACAAGGACAAAACTGATGCATAAAAGGAATAGCGTTGACCCATAAACATATTACACAAGGAATTTGCATGCACGGAGTATACTTAGTAAACATAATATAGATAATAATCAAAAGGGTCAATAATTGTAGCAGTTAATTATGATTGAATATTTACGGGTACATTCAACTTCTAAGAATCCTACAGGCGGGCTTGTTAGGGGTGCAGTCCGAGGGACTGTCTGGTGCGAGCGCCCACTGACCTATAATCACCCACTATTTAAATGAATTAAGTTTACAAATGAAAAAAAAAAATAGAAGAAAAAAAAGTACTAATTAATTGTCCAGTTCATCAAAACAATGTGAAAGACAGCGTTGTAAGGCTTTAAATTTGTTCCTTCTAGACTTTGGAGCATTCTTCTTGAGAGATATATATTTTTCAACTTTAATAATGAAATTCATTTTATGGAAAAAAGTGTTGCAGTCGGGTAGAGTATTATTAAGCCTACAGTTATAAATGTAATATTTGCATTGCAAAATGAAGTAGTTGATAGGGTCATATTCATCATAAATTCGACCAAAAAACAGATCCCTCCTAGAAAATATAAACTGCCTCCCAAAAAGTTTTAATTCACAATCCAAAAGAAAACTAGAGGTTACATGGCATGACCAAAACAGATGCTCTAAAGACTCGGTTTCAATATGACAAAAAGTACAATGATCAGTATCAGTCTTTCCCATTAAACGCAACAGCTTATTTGTTCCTAAGATACGGTGGATGAATCTGAATTGAAAGTATTTAACCTTCGCTTCAGAAACAGTACAAAAGGGCATCCTAAAGATAGTAACCCAATCATCAGGTGAAAGGTTAAATTGAACATTCCACTTTACACAAGCTTTGGGAGGACTGGTTATCTTATCTATCAACAAAGGATATACTACTTGAGAAAGTTTACAGTTACTATCGATAGAGGTAATAATATGATCATTGGTATTATTGTCCGTTTGATAAATAAGGTGAGCCCAGTTACTAGGAATGGCTGATAGCAATCCAAAGTACTTAGTAAATGGATAACTCAAAATATTATATTTATTCCTAAATACATCATAAGGCATTTTGCTACCATCAGTACAAAACAAATCCTTAACAAAAGGGACACCGGCCAAATGAAGTTTTTTATCATAGACAATAGAATTATCAATTTTTATGTACGAGTTGTTCCAAAGTATTTCTGTGCCATAATTATCACTAGGGGTGGTAAAAGAAGCATTACTCCAACCTTTACAAATATCAAAAATAAAGTCATTAGCAATACAATCTACATCCTTTGCAAGAAAATTACATTGAAATAAGAATTGTTTACCAAAAGGAGAAAGAAAATGATCAAAAAATAGTTTCCAATAACCAGTATTACTAGGGTCCTTGTACCTCCTTACCCAAGAGACTTTCAATGCAGAGGCAAAACTCTGGATATGGATTACCCTTATACCCCCATTACTAATGTTATTATACATTGTGCTTCTTTTAATTTTGTCGGGGTTACCGCTCCAAATAAAATCAAAAACAATGCTTTGTAAATTCTTGAAAAACTCTGTCGAGGGGTTAGGGAGCACTTGGAAAAGAAATACGAGTTGACTTAAACCATAAGCTTTTTTTATTTTTTTTTTAACTTTTTTTTTGAGTTTATTGACAAAACTTCCAAACTTCCAAACTTCCAAACTTGTTACAAAATGTGGTAAAATGTAATTTCAGAAAAGTATGTTCCAATGGAATAATCATGATGGAATAAATACATGGTAAATTAATACAAATTAGTAGATTATCTTAGCCAAAAGGCCGAGAAGCGAAAAGTGTGGCATCAATCAAAGATTGAGCAGGAATGTTCCTCTTATTCTAGGAATATCAAAATTGAGTGGATACTGCTTTTGTCTTTTAAAAATCAACACCCCGGTTCTATGAAATAAATTACTGCATTGTAACTTTGGAATGCAACCAAAGTAACAAGTGGCTAGGATAAATTGTGAAAGCTGGAACTTTTTGCAATAAAATTGCAGTGAAATGCGAAGGAGTTACGTACACAATTAAACACTCGATAATCAACTATTTCACCTCAGTGGTGGCGCCAGCGGGGGGGGGGGGCGAGCGGGAGTGGGGGCGGGTGGCCATGGCCCCCCGTCGGGGAAGGTCGGCGGTTTCGTCGGGAGGCCTAAAAATAAAAAAAAATAATTAATTAATTAATCAAGATAAGAAAGGAGGACAACAACGAACAAATTTTAAAGCCCGAGATATGTGTCTTTCTTTCATGACCGACCTATCTTTAATTGATATTTGGAGGGAAAGGAATCCTCGCACAGAAAATTTTACTTGGTCTTCCAATATTATCACAGGTCTTTTTTGTCGATTGGACTTTTTTCTCCTTTCACGCCACATCTCTCATTCCGTCAAAGACATTTATCATTCTCCAGGCATCCAATCAGATCACTCTTTTGTCAACTTAGTTTTCAGTATCCATACAAAATGTCGAGGACCCGGTTATTGGAAATTAAACAACTCGTTATTACAAGACCCTGGCTATGTTAATTTAATAACAAGAACCATTAATGCTTTTTCTGAAAGTAATACATTTTTGAATCCATCATCTAGTTGGGAAGGTTTAAAATTTATTTTACGCAAGGAAAGTATGGACTTCGCAAGGCAAAAGGCCAAGGAAAGAAGACGCAGAGAAGAAGAACTTACTATTTCAGTGGCAAAACTCGAACAGGATCTCCATGTCTCCAACTCCTCCGTCACCCGCACTAAGTTAAATGAATCTCGAAATGAGCTTCTATTATTGTATGATTTAAAACTTAAAGGAACTATTATCCGGTCCCGTGCTCGCTGGGTGGAACAGGGGGAGAAGAACACAAAGTAGTTTCTTAACCTTGAGAAGCGTAATAAGATTAAAAATACTATTTACAAGATTTATGATAATAGTGGTAATTTGCATATTGAGGGAAAGTCGATCCTCAACCATATAAAATGTTTTTATAAAACTTTGTACACGAGTAACCCTTGTTCGCCCAGTCTAATTTTGGGCAACCTACCGCCTAAGCTTTTACACACTGATCATTCTTCTGCTTGTGATGGGGAGCTTACTTTAGAAGAATGTAGTATTTCACTTAATTCCTTAAAAAATGACAAATCCCCAGGTAGCGATGGCCTTTCTGTCAATTTTTATAAAACGTTTTGGCATTTAATAGGTAATCTTGTAGTTGAGTCTTTAAATTATGCTTACTCTCATACTGGTCTCTCACCTGAGCAGTCTAGAAGTATTATTACCCTTATTCAAAAACCCGAAAAAGATCCACATTACCTTAAAAATTATATATCAATTTCACTTCTAAATACTGACTACAAAATAGGGACAAAGGCAATTGCCGCTAGACTTAAGCGAATCATTAGTAACATTATTAGCCCGAACCAAACAGGTTTTATTCGAAATCAATTTTTCGGGGAAAATGTTCGTTATGTTCTAGATTTAATTGATTATACCAATTGTAATAATGTGACTGGTTTTATGTTATTCGTCGATTTTGAGAAGGCCTTTGATAAGCTTGAATGGGGTTTTATTATAAGCTGTTTACGTTTTTTTAACTTCGGCCAAAGCTTTATTCATTGGGTAGATACTTTTTATAGTAATGCGACTGCTTGTGTCTGTAACAATGGCTACTCTACGGGTTTCTTTCCAATTCACCGAGGCGTGCGTCAGGGTTGCCCTCTTAGTCCTTACCTTTTCATCATTTGTACAGAAGTGCTAGCTATCTATACAGCTTATAGTAAATTAAAGGGTATTGTAATTAAGGGTAAAGAAACTAAGCTTCTACAATACGCCGATGACACAATTTTTTTTCCTTGACGGTAGCCACGAGTCTCTCATCGAAGCCTTCCAAATTCTTAACGTTTTAAGGATGTCTTCTGGATTAACTGTCAGTACTGCAAAGTCAATTCTATTTCCACTTGGAGCTTTTGCCCATCGTCCCCCCAGATTTGTAAATGACTGTGGTTTTACTTTTTCCACAGGTCCTGTTAAGTTACTTGGTATCACCTTTAATCACAATGGCGATGATCTCTTTAGATTTAATTTTATCCCCAAGCTTTCAAGACTTAAGAATTGCCTGCGGATGTGGTCCACTAGGGACCTGACTCCGATAGGCCGCAACATTTTGGTGAAAAGTTTCGCCCTTTCACAGCTTGTTTATCTTTTTATGGTTCTCCCTGACCCACCTTCTTCTTTTATCAAGGATGTCGAGAATATTATTTTTGATTTCATCTGGGCGGGAAAGCAGGATAAAGTCAAACGAAGCTGTTTAATTAATGATTTTAACAAAGGGGGTCTAAAAGTTGTACATATCCCGAGTTTCATTAAAAGTTTAAAGTGTACATGGGTTAAACGGTATTTTGATGATTGTGAAGGGGCATGGAAGGTGTTTTTTGATGATAATCTTTCAGTTTTAGGTAATAAACTTATCTTTCAATGTAACTGTAAACCTGCCGATCTGCCGGCCATTTCTAGTAAATTTGTTTTTCATACCGTTAGAGCTTGGTTAGATGCAACTTACCATGTTCCTACTGCAAACTTTGGAAACCAGATTATTTGGAATAACCACCACATACTAATTAATAATTCTACGATTTTCTATGATTTTATGTATAATAATGGTGTAAAGTTTGTCTCAGATTTATTTGATAATGATGGTGTCCCTTTAAGTTATCAGTCCTTCAGAGAAAAGTTTCACCTAAACCATTTTCCCTTTACTATTTATTGGGGGCTTATTCGTGGTATTCCTTTACATTGGAAGCAAGGAGGTTGTTCTGCGAGTATTGTTTCAAACGTTAATGTTGTATTTTTAGAAAAATTTTTGCATACGAAATCTATTTCTCAATTAGCGTATAGGGCTAGGTATCTAGATAAGGTTGCGGCCGAGCCAACGTCCCTTTCAAAATGGAAGATTGATTTTCCCGATTTTAGTGATGACGACTGGGACCATATTTTTAGTATGCCATGGTACTCTGTCTCCGAGGCCAGATTATCCTTTTTCCAGTTCCGTTTTTTACATAGAATTATCCCTACAAATCGTTTACTTAACTTAATGGGTATTAGTGATACCGATCTCTGTTTCTTTTGCCATTCTGAAGTCGAAACTTTAAGTCATCTTTTCTTTGATTGTAATATAGTAGCTGCTTTTATTAACGATGTTAAAACTATGGTTCTAGGCCCCCACATTGAGCTCTCAAAGGAGGATATACTTTTTGGATTCCAGAAGGAAATGCGTCACCCCTTTAACTTTTTTATTTTACATCTTAAATATTACATTTATAGCATAAAACGACAAGAAAAGAATCTGAACTGCACGGAGTTTCTGTATAGATTCCGATTCGTTCTAAGAGTAGAAAAACATATTCATAACTATGGTCAAATTAAAACCAAGAAAACTATTAATTTTGGAGATCTGGAAGAAGTGTTCCCACTTTTGGACCGAACTTTTTGAACTCTCTGTCTGCCATGTATTATAAGATTTCACCTATAATTTGGATTTCCACTACGATCCATCCCACTCTTAGATTCCTATGACATGCACTGGTTTTTGCTTAATTACCTATCAAATTCATTTGTCGATTAATTGTTCATATATCGGAATTGCATGCTTATATCAATTAATTTACTTTTACTTCAATTTGCTATGGTTTATTGTAAAAGATACGTCAAGGAAACTCCGCATGCCTCACTTAAGTGTTTACTTGATTGAAAAGTGTCACAATTTAGAAGTTAGGGGAATTGGGATTTTCACTGGAACTATTGCAGTTATATGGTAAACTTATTTGTAAAATTGTATATAAGGGGTATTTATATGAACGGATGCGTACTTATTTGTTTCGAGCCAGTGCTCTGTGAAGGAATTAACCTACAATTATTATATGTGATGGTCCCCATGGCGACATGGCGACGGCTTTCCCTAGTTGCAGGATGTTATTGACAATTTTAGAATTGAGAACTGTATGTATCTATAAATTGGATCTTTGGAGATAATTTTGTATATTGTATATTTTGTATATATATTCATTTATATTCACTTACCCTAAACGTTTATGTTGTTAATAGTCCATACTCTCTCGCGAATGTACATAGCCACTATCTATTATATTCGACGTTCCAAATGAAAATTACTGTATAACTTACTCTTAAGAAATTATTAACACAAATGGACACTGTAAATATGTTTATACGAAAGAATATTGAATAAAAGAGGATTAAAAAAAATAATAATTAATTAATCAGTTATTTATTTAATTGATTAATTATTTTTTTTTTTTTTTTAAATCACGCTCAGTTTTATTACAGTAAAGAATGAAAGGATGCATTATCACGTTTTCAAAATCATGTAGGTGTACATAAGTAAAGTGAAACAAAAGGAAACACCAAAAAGAGAACTTCAGTCAATGATCAATTGTAACTTCTCTCTAAAAGAGGAGGGTAACAATTAAAAAAAACAAGACAAAACCATCTAAATAACATTAATCCGATAAGAAAGGGAATTAGCAATATCGTTAAATTTCTTTTTTCTTTTAAGCGAACAGGTGGGTTTGGAACATATGTAACTTTCTACTTTCAATGTAAATAAGAGCTTATGATAAAAACTTGAAACATCGGGAATTGTGGAATTAAGTTTACAAGTGTAAATGAAGTATTTGCAATACAGGAAAACAAAATTGAACGGATGCTGCAAAAGGAGTTTATAACCAAAGAAAAAATCGGATTTACTTAGAATGAATTGTCTGCCAAACAGGTACTGTTCAGTGTCTAATAAGAAGGAGGACGTATATGGACAACTCCAGAAAAGGTGATCAATACTTTCAACCTCAGTTTTACAAAATTCACAGTTAGGAGAGTCTTTTTTATTCATTGCAAAAAGTAACTTGTTGGTGGCAAGAATTCTATGTAGGAATCTGAATTGGAAATAGATAAGCTTACTGTCTGAAAGAGTATTGCGGGGGATAATGAATATTTTCTGCCATTCATCTTCGGTGAAGCTAAAAGTAGCATTCCATTTAACAATGCATCTAGGGGGTAAGACGATTTTATTAATGAGCTTACAATAAGAAAAATTCGTGATACGTGGAGAATTCAGAGCAGAGCTTGATTAATTAATTTAAATTAATTAACATGAAGTTAATTATTATTTTTTTTTTTTGAAATTTATTTTCTTCATCTCAATCTTTGCAATAACATAATTCAACAATGACATATACACAAAAATCAATCTCTCGATGATAGAAGAAACTAAGGAGAAAGCAAGATTTTTTACTATTTACATGATTCCAAAATCGCTTTCGATATTATAGTACAATTGCTCACATTACTTTTTCATTCTTGATAACTCAGAATGCCCAGTCATTACAAGGCATAGTTACAATCAAAAAAGTTACAGGCAAGCAATACCTGGAAAAAACATGACCACGAGATTTAAGTTAAGAGTGGTTTATGCGGTATACACAAATTAATTTATTAACCTAGCATTCCACACTGATGTAACACTTTTGTAAAAGCTCGCATTTATAAGGATTTTCATTAATGACCATAATGAAATAGACGAGGGAGGGGGCTCTTTATGAAGTAACACAGTACATCACTTCAGTCAGTATACAAACAAGAAATTCTCGAACTTGGAGGGACATAGTAACCTTAACAATGTAAACAACCTCTTAATAGCTCAATATCGTCATAATGTTTTCCTTTTGTCAAGATATACGTTTCAACCTTTATAAGAAATTTTAGTTTATACTTGAAGGTGTCATAGTCTGGATGTTTCATTTTCATTCTACAGGTATAAATATATTGCTTTGCATAAAAGATTGCCATACTAAACCACTGCAAACTTTTTCCGTGAGGGTAACCGAAACATATATTTTCATACTCAATTTTGACTTTTGAACGAAAAATTTCAAGATACATTTTGTTCCAAATATTCCCCACTTTGCTGCATCGCCAAAAAAGGTGATCCAAGGTTTCGTCAGATTCGCCACAAAACGTGCAGCTAGCGCTATCGATAATATTAATTGTGTGAAGAAAGTAACTAGTAGCAAGTATGCGATGAATAAATTTAAACTGGAAGATTCGTAACTTGGTATCCCTTATCGAATGACAAGTCATAAAAATATCATTCCAATTAAGATCATGATTTTTAAATACAGTGACCCACTTTAAGCAGCAACGTGGTTGATAATCCAAGCTTTTAATAAAATTTTTATAAGCAAATCGACAAACCTTCAGGGTGCAAGAAAAGCTAGCAAGCATAACCTGCTGACTTGACGGTTGTCTTTGCAATGATAACATACGTGTAGATGGCCACTTAATTTTGAAAAGGGAAAGTTGGGACAGTTATACTTAGCGATAAATTCAGGGTAGGAGAGAGGTCTCCCTAACACATCAAAAAAATCTCGAACATAAATTACATTTGATTCATAACAATTCTTGTATAAAATAATACTGTTATCAATCTTAATAAAGCTGTTGTTCCACACAATCTGGTCATCGTAGTTGGATATTGGAGTTTCAAAGGTGAGATCACTCCGTTTACATCATATTGGGGCCTTATCCGCAGTAATCCTGTGCATTGGAAAGAGTCTGGCTGTTTTCCAAGTAACATAAATAATTCTTGTATAGAATTCTGAGATAAAATTCTACAGTCAAATCGTACTTCACAATTGGTGTAAAGGACCAATTATCTGGCTAAAGTCGCTGCGGAACCTACAGCGCTTATAAAATGGAAAACAGAGTTTCCCCACATAACCACTGAAGAGTGGGATGGAGTATTTGTCATGCCATGGCAATCAGTCTCAGAAACCAAACTCTCCTACTTTCAATTCCATTTCCTCCACAGAATTCTCCCTACGAATAAACTCTTAACTGTAATGGGTATTTCTGAATCTGATTTATGTTATTTTTGCAACTCTAAGACTGAAACACTAAGTCATCTTTTTGCTGAATGTAATCATGTAGCTTCATTTTTAAGCGATGTTGAAACTTTTTTGTTTGGTTCTGAAATTCATTTTTCAAAAGAGGATATCTTTTTTGGTTATCAAAAGCAAAAGCTTCATCCTTATAATTTCCTCAGTCTCCACCTAAAATGTTTTATTTTTAGCATGAAATGTCAAAATAAGAATTTAAATTATGTTGACTTTCTGCATAAATTTCAATTTGCCCTTCGAGTAGAGAAGCATATTTATGTAAACAGTAAAAAACGAGGTAAAAGTGTTATAAACTTCATGGATCTTAAAGATGCTTTTGCACACTGTAATTTCTTCTCGGACATTTAAAAGGGAATTTTTGGGAGATACTGTACGTAGGACTCGTTCTGGTGGTCCCTAAAATCGACTTGCTTCTTTCCAGGTATTCATGTTTACTGATGCGTTTAGACTTACGCGTATTACTATCCGCTTACTCCCGCTCACTGTAATTCTCTTCTTGAATTCTTATGTATTGTGATATGCAGCCCACTGTTAAAACATCTTTATTCTATTGTGGGTATTTATTGACTTTTTGTAAACATTTCTTGCATTGTTTGAGCTATTTTACGCAATACCTACCATGTAAATATTAGTCATACAGCCAATCTTTAAGCACGATGGTAAATATTATAAAATAAGGAAATTCAAAATTCAATACAGACATGGAGGATAAAAAAAAAAAAATTATTTATTTATATATTTATTTATTTTTTTTTTTTTTGTTTTTGACTGGACCGTTCGGTCCTTTTTCATCCATCTCGAAAGGATCTCTTTTACATAAGACATGTGTTGTATGTGTGTTTGCAAGATCATCGTGCCTTACATTCACTTTTGAGTGTAAAGGCCAGGCTGCGGAATTCATGTTTTGCGTGGATAATACTCTAGCCCTTTCCCACTATAACGTAAGTTACTTTTATTATCCTCTGCATTACTTCCAATCATATTACAGTATTCATGTTCCACTGTCTAGGTATTTGGTGCCGACCTGTAGATTCTTATCATTTAATACTAGAGGTATTAGGAATCACTCCAAACGCAGAAAACTATTCACTCTACTTCATAACAGAAGGTACGATTTTATATTTTTACAAGAAACTCACTCCATTGCAAGTGACTGTAGACACTGGTTAAACGAATGGGGAGGGAATGCTTATTTTTCTCATGGTACAAAGTTAAGCAGGGGTGTTGCAACACTTTGCAAGCCTTCGATTTCTCATCTGGTTAATCATGTTGTTATTGATACGGATGGTCGGTATGTCATTGTGAATGTTACTGTTGAGAATGATGTTTTAGAACTGATCAGCATTTATTGTCATAATTTAGACAGAGTTGACTTAATCTCAAAAATCGGTAATTTCGTCTGCAATCACAGGTGGGACTCTGTCATTTGGGGCGGTGATTTTAACTTGGTTTTCAATCTTGATTTAGATAAAGTTGGAGGTGTACAGCATACAAACTTCAGGGCAAGGGAAAAACTGCTTAGTGTAATGGAAGAATTTGATCTAGTGGACATTTGGCGTGATCGGAATCCGAAAGGCAAAATGTACACCTGGCACTCCAACATTGACCAGGCTATACACTGTAGACTAGATTTTTTTGTCGTCTCTCGACACCTTAGGACCTCGATTAGTGATAGCAACATTCTTTCCCTTTTAGGTTCGGATCACTCAGGTGTTTCTTTAGATTTGTGTTTGGGAGTAATTCGGGGTAAAGGTCTGTGGAAGTTGAATACTGCTTTGTTAGATGATGCTTCTTACATTGAAACTATTAGAAGCGTAATTCATAATACTGTTATTAGTTGCAGTGAAAAGAATCCATGCTTTCTGTGGGAGGCATGTAAATTGAGTATAAGGTCTGTTTCGATTGCCTTCTCTAACTATGCTTCCACCCAACGTAATTGTTCTGAACGCTATTTAATTGACCGTATTTCGTATTTTGAACAACTGCAAGCAAGTTCTCCCTCTGAACTTGTCAGATTCAATCTTCTGGAAGCTAGATGTGCATTAAATAACATATATGACTACAAGCTTCAAGGTATAATCATTCGCTCTCGAGCTCGTTGGACTGAAGAGAAGGAAAAAAGCACTCATTACTTTCTAAATCTCGAAAAATGAAATAAATCTTCAAACTCAGTAAACGAATTATTCTCAGACAATGATGAGCTTATAATGAACCCAACTGAAATTTTGGGTAAATTAGAGAGTTTTTATAAGAACTTATATACTAAGAGAGATGACGTTACGTCAGAGCTTTTTTTTCGTAACACTATTCTTAATCATACTAAGCTTTCAATGGAGCAACAAGTTAGTTGTGAGGGCTTAGTTACTTTGGATGAATGCAGCCGTGTCTTACAATCTATGCCTTCTCAAAAGTCTTCAGGCTCAGATGGTTTGCCCATTGAGTTCTATAAGGTTTTCTGGGATGACATAGGTGATCTTGTGGTAAATTCTTTTAACTATGCTTTTCAGTGTGGACGTATTTCCGATGAGCAGGGCAGAGCATGTATTACTTTAATTCCGAAACAATCTAAGGATCCTCGTTATATAAAAAATTGGCGCCCTATTGCTTTACTTAATACAGACTACAAAATTTTGACGAAGTGTTTAGCCAGTCGTATGAAGGCTGTTCTCCCAGATTTAATAAGTCATGAGCAAACAGGTTATTTAAAGGGGCGTTGCATTGGAGAAAACATTAAACTTGTATTGGACCTTATCAGCTTTTGTGAAACAGAATCTGTTACCGGTGCTCTCTTATTTATAGATTTTGAGAAGGCATTTGACTGTTTAGACTGGGAATTTTTAAACAATGCTCTCACTTTCTTTAATTTTGGAAAGGATTTTCTCACCTGGATTCGTACTCTTTATTGTAACATGTCCACTTGTGTTCTTAACAATGGTTATGCTACAAATTATTTCAGGGTAACTAGAGGTGTACGGCAAGGCTGCCCTATAAGTCTGTACCTTTTTATCACTTGTACTGAAGTGTTAAATTTGTTAATTAATTCAAATAATAATATTTGTGGTATCAATGTTTTAGGTGAATGTATCAAAATATCTAATTATGCTGACGACACGGTTATTATCACCGATGGCTCTGCAAATTCCATTCATGAAGTGGTTAGAGTCTTGAAGACTTTTCCTGAAATGTCTGGATTAAATATTAATCTCACAAAAAGCCATTTATATCCTCTAGGACCTCTCTATAATAACAAACCCTGTCACTTTAGCAGACTTCCCTTTGACTCCAGCGATAAGCCTATTGCCTACTTAGGGATCAGTTTTACTCCCCATCATGATGATTTCTTTCATCTTAACTACTTGCCTAAACTTTCTAGAATCAAAAGTTTACTTAATCTTTGGTCTTGTAGAGACCTCACACCAATTGGAAAGATTTTGATTATTAAGACATTTGCCCTGTCTCAGCTTGTGTATCTTTTCACTGTTCTGCCTCTACCACCTAAAAACTTCTTTCGTGATTTAGACACGATATTTTATAAATTTATTTGGTCGAAGAAACCAGATAAAATAAAACGATCAGTATTATTAAACAAAAATGCTAACGGTGGTTTGAATATGATTGATATTGAGCTTAAGGCAAAAAGTTTACAGTGCAAGTGGGTTAAATTATTTTTGATGATAGTCGAAGTCCATGGAAAATCTTATTTGAGTTTGCTCCAAAGAAATATGGAGGAAAACTGCTGTTTGAAAGTAATTTCCGGAAAAATGATATCACTTTGACTAACAGGTTCATTCAAGGAGTTTGTAATGTATGGTCAGATTTTAATTTTCGTTCATTAGATCTTGATAATTATGGGAATCAAAGCGTGTTGAATAACTCCTTTATTAAGATTGACAAAAAGCTTATTTATTCATCTGTTTTACACGCAAAAAATGCTTATCATGTTAAAAACTTCTTTGATGATGCTGGTAACGCTTTACAGTTTAATGATTTTATCAGAAAGTTTGATATTGATTGGATTCCCTTTCATGCTTTACTGTGGTATACTCTCTGCAATACCCCAAAGTTTGAGACAGAACATTAAACCAAATTCTGATTTGGCTGAGAACTACTCTCGTTTGATCTATTACACATCTTGTAAAAGACCTGTTAAAGCAGCTTATGACTATTTCATTACCGGGAAGCTGCAGACCCCCAGTGCCATTAGGAAATGGGAGCAGTCTACTGATATTGATTATAATTGGACCAGAATATTCAGCATTCCCTTCCTGGCAGTTCGTGAGCCAAAACTTCAGTTCTTTCAATTCCGTTTCATTCATAGATTAGTAGCTACAAATGTTTCTTTGCACAGAATCAAGTTTAGGGACTCCCCTCTATGTACTTTTTGTGAAGGGGAGCCAGAAACATTAGAACATCTGTTTTGGTCTTGTTCTTTAATTATGCAATTTTGGCAAAACATTTTACAGCTGTGTTTCAAAAATGAACCTCTCGTTGATTGGGAACTTGTGAAGTTTGGTTATCTGGATGACTTGAGGCATCCTTTAAACTTTTTTTTATTGAATGCTAAATATAACATTTTTAGTTGTAAATTTGAGAATATCAAACCTGATGCTAGAAGTTTTCATAAACAAAAATGAGGTGAGAGCCCTATATTTTGAGGATACATTTCAATAATTAATTGTTTTACTTTAACTTTGAATGTCCTTACAATGATAATGAGATGAATGCATGTATATATTGTACATATCATTGTTATAAATTTCTACTAGTTATTTGTACTTTTTCGGTATGATTTCACAATGTATTTTCAGCCTTAGCAGAAGTTAAAACAGAGCGTCTTGTTTTCCGCTCTTAAGTTATAAGTTATAAGTTAATTTACAAAAGCAAGTGTAACACCAACTGTCATTTTTGTTTCAAAGATTGTACATATGTAAAAAAAATTGATTTAGCCCAATAGATGAGATGGAAAAAAAAAATTATTTATTTATTTATTTATTTATTTATTTATTTTTTAAAAATATTTTAAACGTTTGGTCGAATAGAGATTTAACCCCAATAGGCAGAAATATTATTGTAAAATCTTTTGCTCTATCACAATTAGTGTACTTATTCCAAGTTCTTCCTAACCCCCCGGAGTCTTTCATAAATGAAGTTCAAACTGCAATTTTCGATTTTATTTGGTCAAAAAACCCTGACAAAGTCAGAAGAAGGTCAATGTACAATGATTATAGAAATGGTGGATTAAAAATTACTCATGTGAAAAGTTTCATTTATGCTTTAAAAATCTCCTGGGTAAAAAAATATTTAGACAGAGAAGATAGTATCTGGAAAATTTTTTTTCATCATCACTTAGCTCCCTTTGGTAAACAATTAATTTTTCAGTGTAATTTTACCTCTGCCGATATTACATCTGTAAATAATATTTTCATTAAGCAGGTTTGTCATGCTTGGAGCTCTTTACACTTTTATACACCCGTAAACAAGTATGGTAACCAAGTGCTTTGGAATAATCATTTTATAAAGGTCGACGGTAAAATTGTGTACAACAAAATGCTTTACAGAAATGGTGTTTATTATGTTAAGGACTTATTTGATGTTAATGGCAATTCTATTTCTTATGTCGATTTTTGTAATAAGTTTCGTACTACGCATTATCCCTTTACCATGTATTTTGGTCTCTTGGCCGCAATTCCAGCCGAGTGGAAAGTGAATCCCTTTACCATTGAAAACCCCGAGCCTTTGTTTAGCTCTGCTCTGAATTCTCCACGTATCACGAATTTTTCTTATTGTAAGCTCATTAATAAAATCGTCTTACCCCCTAGATGCATTGTTAAATGGAATGCTACTTTTAGCTTCACCGAAGATGAATGGCAGAAAATATTCATTATCCCCCGCAATACTCTTTCAGACAGTAAGCTTATCTATTTCCAATTCAGATTCCTACATAGAATTCTTGCCACCAACAAGTTACTTTTTGCAATGAATAAAAAAGACTCTCCTAACTGTGAATTTTGTAAAACTGAGGTTGAAAGTATTGATCACCTTTTCTGGAGTTGTCCATATACGTCCTCCTTCTTATTAGACACTGAACAGTACCTGTTTGGCAGACAATTCATTCTAAGTAAATCCGATTTTTTCTTTGGTTATAAACTCCTTTTGCAGCATCCGTTCAATTTTGTTTTCCTGTATTGCAAATACTTTATTTACACTTGTAAACTTAATTCCACAATTCCCGATGTTTCAAGTTTTTATCATAAGCTCTTATTTACATTGAAAGTAGAAAGTTACATATGTTCCAAACCCACCTGTTCGCTTAAAAGAAAAAAGAAATTAAACGATATTGCTAATTCCCTTTCTTATCGGATTAATGTTATTTAGATGGGTTTTTTTTTTTTGTTGTTGTTTTGTCTTGTTTTTTTAATTGTTACCCTCCTCTTTTAGAGAGAAGTTACAATTGATCATTGACTGAAGTTCTCTTTTTGGTGTTTCCTTTTGTTTCTCTTTACTTATGTACACCTACATGATTTTGAAAACATGTGATAATGCATCCTTTTATTCTTTACTGTAATAAAACTGAGCGTGATTTTTGCATCGTGGTCAAGTAATTCTGCTTATTTATCAAAGGTGTAAATACTGTATTTAGTTACTGCAACCAGATTATGGCATTATATTGTTTGAACATTGGTATGATACGTATCCAAACATAATTGTATATAACAATAGAACACCACAATGTTCAGTACATATGTTTGTAAATATTGTAAATAAGGAACTTCGGAAATCAATACAGATTGGAGGAAAAAAAATATATATTTATTTATTTATTTATTTATTTATTTATTTATTTATTTATTTATTTATTTATTTATTTATTTATTTATTTATTTATTTATTTATTTATTTATTTCATCTGGCAACAACATGGCCGCCTGCTAAGAATCTGAAGTCACGTCGCTCAGTCAAATATTATCCTTTTGTCAAGCTCGGAGATCTACAACGACTCTTAACTAATGTGTAATTGTTCACCTTTACTTTAAGAAGGTTCTTTACTGTAATAAAACTGAGCGTGATTTTTGCATCGTGGTCAAGTAATTCTGCTTATTTATCAAAGGTGTAAATACTGTATTTAGTTACTGCAACCAGATTATGGCATTATATTGTTTGAACATTGGTATGATACGTATCCAAACATAATTGTATATAACAATAGAACACCACAATGTTCAGTACATATGTTTGTAAATATTGTAAATAAGGAACTTCGGAAATCAATACAGATTGGAGGAAAAAAAATATATATTTATTTATTTATTTATTTATTTATTTATTTATTTATTTAGTTATTTATTTATTTATTTATTTATTTATTTATTTATTTCATCTGGCAACAACATGGCCGCCTGCTAAGAATCTGAAGTCACGTCGCTCAGTCAAATATTATCCTTTTGTCAAGCTCGGAGATCTACAACGACTCTTAACTAATGTGTAATTGTTCACCTTTACTTTAAGAAGGTTTCGAAGTCATTCTTTTAAGATGGGTCGAAAGCTAGGTGGTAAAAACAAGCCTAAAAGCGATCAGCCAACACTGTCACAAATGAGTACTCGCTCACATGTTTCTCATCACGTGGATAGCTCAGACGCTGAGAGCGAGGAGGAGGAGAGCCCTCTGTTAAATCTACAAACCACCTTTCAGAAAGGCATGAAAAAACTGGAAAAGGACCTTTCTCGTATCTTCAATGATATGAAAGCTTTAGAGAACAATTTTGACGAGGCCTTGCAGTTCCTGACGAAAAGAGTGGATGACCTTGAAAGTAGAGAAAAGCGGAACTCGGAAAGGATCAAGGTTCTAGAAGAAGAACTGTCGAAATTGAAAAAAGTTGATTCTGAGCAAGCCGTCAAACTAAACGTGCAGGAAAGGTTCTCGAGACGCAACAATATTAGAATTGTCGGATACCCAACCAGTGAAAACGAAAAATGTGAAGATATTGTTAAATCCGTATTGGAGAAAGTTGGGGTACCTGATGTGAAAATAGAACGGGCCCACAGAGATGGAAGAGCATCGGCAACAAGACCCAGGCACATATTAGCAAAACTGTCATTTTACCAGGATAAGGTCACTGCCTTAAAACATCAACGTCGTGCCCTACAGGGTGAATCATTCTTTATAACGGACGATCTAACAAGAGAAGATCTGCTGGAGAAACGGAAGTGGGCCCCTCAAGTGGCCCAGCTATATAGCCAAGGCACGAAGTTGCGTTTTTCAGCCGGGAAATGGCGGAACTCATCTGGAAAACCCTTCGAGTTTGCATCACAGTCCTCATCTTAATGAATCACAGGCTTACCCAGGAACAGTGATACAGTACTATTTATAATTGGAATTAGCGACAGAGTGACCACGGCGGCGATGCCTTACACCAGTTACGGTTGATATGCGTTTTGCATATGACCCTTTCAGCTTCCGATGGCGGAAGTTGTTGAGACCTTGTTTTTCTTTCTTTTTTGGATTCCTTGCTTTTTCAACCATCTCAAGAGAAATTATCTCTATTGTGCAGTGTGTTATAATTATAGGTATGTCATCAATTTTTTACATTTATGAGTTGTCTTAAATTTTGCACCTTCAATACTAGAGGTTTAAGAGGCAATAAGAAGCGAATAAAACTATTTGCTTACTTCCACCGAAATAATTTTGACTTAATATTCCTTCAAGAAACTCACTCTGTTGACACAGACGAAAAATTTTGGACTAATGAATGGGGTGGGAAATCATATTTTTCACATGGTACTCCCCTTAGTAGGGGTGTGGCAATTCTTGTTAAACCTTCAGTTTCCTTTACCTTATGTAATTTCTTTAATGATAATGAGGGCCGCTTTATTATTCTTAATATTATTATTTGTAATATGAAACTGGGATTGATCAACATTTATGGGTTCAACACTGATAGGGAGGATCTGTTTAAAAATATTGGGCATCATATATCAAGTCATGATTGGAACGCCATTATCTGGGGAGGTGACTTTAACCTCGTCCTTAATCTGGATCTTGATAAAATTGGTGGTTTGCCCCAAACCAATTTCCGTGCCCGTACAAGTTTGATTAACATTATGAACCAGTATGATTTGATTGATGTTTGGAGAGACAGAAACCCCAAAACTAAATATTTTACCTGGCATTCTAACATCGATGCCTCTATTCATTGTAGACTAGACTATTTTATTGTATCCAGACACCTGAGAAATTCCATTACAGATACTTCGATCTCGTCCCTTTTTGGCTCTGATCACTCATGTGTGTCCCTTACTTTAAGAATTGGTCTTACTAGAGGTAGAGGTATGTGGAAGTTAAACACATCTCTCTTAAGTGACCCCATCTACATTGATCTTATTAAAAGCACAATTTATGACACGGTAAACACTTGTAATCTCGACCCTAGTCGACTGTGGGAAGCTTGTAAAGTTAACATTAGATCTGTATCCATTGATTACTCTAGATCCCAGGCCATTCAACGTAAAAAGACAGAACGTGAATTGATAGAAAAGCTTTCCAGATTAGAGCAGCAAAATGCGAATTCCCCGTCAGATTCAATTAACTATCAGTTACAGGAGGCCAGAGCTACCCTGGATTCTCTCTACGAGTATAAATTACGGGGTATTATTGTGAGATCCAGAGCTCGTTGGTCAGAGGAAGGAGAAAAAACACAAAATATTTCCTTAATTTAGAGAACAGAAATAAATCACAGAATTGTATACATCAACTAATTTTAAGTAATAATATTACTATTTGTTCTCAAAAGGATATATTGGATGAAACTCATCGCTTTTATAGTAAGCTTTACACT
Source organism: Holothuria scabra (assembly GCA_037179385.1). NCBI lineage: Eukaryota > Metazoa > Echinodermata > Holothuroidea > Aspidochirotida > Holothuriidae > Holothuria > Holothuria scabra. The sequence goes on along the minus strand of CM074201.1, from coordinate 26,794,993 downwards.
AAACGTAAAAACATAGACTCTTCCAATTTTTACAATAATTTTGATCTACCTCACGATAAGCTCTCCTTGGAACAGCAACTGACTTGCGAGGGTAATCTTAACTTAAATGAGCTAAGTAGTTCCCTTTTAGCTATGTCTAACAGTAAATCACCAGGCTCTGACGGTCTCCCCACTGAGTTTTACAAAACATTTTGGCAAGAAATTAGTGGGCTTGTCCTGAATTCCTTTAATTATGCTTTCCATACTGGTTATATTGCCGATGAGCAGGGAAGAGCCTGCATCACTCTCATTCCCAAGCCTTCAAAGGATCACCGCTACATCAAAAATTGGCGTCCCATAGCTCTTTTAAACGTTGATTATAAAATTGTTGCAAAAGCTCTTGCAAATCGTCTAAAGGGCGTTCTCTCTTTTCTAATTAGCCCCGAGCAGACCGGTTTCTTGAAAGGTCGCTATATAGGAGAGAATATCAGGTGTATTTTGGACCTTATCAATTACTGTGATACCTATTCCGTGCCTGGTGCGCTTTTATTCTTAGACTATGAAAAGGCGTTTGATAGCCTTGACCTACAGTTTCTATATAACACCCTTGCTTTTTTCAATTTTGGTAACGATTTCAGAACATGGATTATGACACTATACAGTAATATATCATCTTGTGTTATGAATAATGGTTTCTCCACTGGTTTCTTCAGAGTTTCTAGAGGGGTTCGTCAAGGGTGTCCTTTAAGCCCGTACCTCTTTATTCTCTGCACTGAGATTCTTAATTGTTTAATCAAGTTTAATAGTAATATTCAAGGTATTTCAGTTGGTAATAGCATCTTAAAAATCTCTAACTATGCTGATGATACTGCCATCATTACCGATGGCTCTGAAAGGTCAATTTATGAAGTTATTGATGTACTTGAAAGATTTTCAAATGTCTCAGGTTTTACAGTAAATCTTGATAAGTCATATCTCTTTCTACTTGGTCCTTTTTTACAACGCCCCGCTGCTTATTTTAAAAATTTCCCATTGCGAGTTAGTGATGGTCCTATCAGATACCTAGGGATATCCTTCACGCATCGACAAGATGATTTCTTCAAGTTAAATTATTTACCAAAACTCTCTCGTATAAAAACTCTTCTGAATCAATGGTCTTCGAGAGACCTCACACCTATAGGAAAAGTATTGATCATAAAAACATTTGCTATTTCCCAGTTAGTTTATTTACTGTCGGTTTTACCTGATCCCCCAAAACATTACTTTCGTGAACTAGATACCCTTTTTCATAATTTCATCTGGTCAAATAAGCCCGACAAAATCAAACGCTCTGTTTTGTTAAATACAAAATGTAATGGTGGACTTAAAATGTTTGACGTAGAACTCTTTTCGAAAAGCTTAAAATGTAAGTGGGTTAAACTTTATCTCGAAGATGGTTTCAGAGGGTGGAAAGCTTTCTTTGACCTGGCTCTGAGACCTTTTGGTGGTAAATTTCTCTTTGAATGTAACTTCAAAAAACTGACATTGTCATTTCTAATACTTTCATTTATGAAGTTTGTAGTGCTTGGTCGGACTTTAATTTCCGCCCTCCAGTTCATTATTCAAACCAATATGTTTTAAATAATTCATGCATCAAAATTAATAAGTGTCTTGTTTATTCAAATTTGTTAATGACGAAAGGAGCCTATATTATAAAAGAATTTTTTCATGATAATGGTGATGCATTGTCGTATGATGAATTTACCGCAAAATTTAATATCACCAGAAATTTTCCATTTACTTTTTATTACGGAATCCTGAGGGCAATCCCAAGGGCCTGGAAAGCCGATGTTATTCAGACTGAAACTCCTTCTGATAATGCCTTACGTCTAATAAGCTATACAAGCAGCCCTCGTCCTACTAAGGTCGTTTATAACCACTTACTTAAGTCAAAACTTACGACCCCTAGAGTGGTCGTAAAATGGGAAGAAAATGGTATAACTAACATTAATTGGAACAAGGTTTTCTTGTTACCTTACGTTGCTGTTCGTAATACTAAAGTTCAATATTTACAATTTCGATACATTCATAGAATCATTGGCACCAACTCCTTTTTACACAAAATTAAAGTTAAAGAATCCCCTATGTGTAGTTTTTGCAATTCTGATATTGAAACCCTTGAACACCTATTTTGGTCTTGTAAAGTAACTCAAGTTTTTTGGCAATCCATCTTTGGACTTTGTCTCTCACACAACTACTCTCTTACCTCAGATTGTGTAATGTTTGGCCACTATAATGATATTAATAATCCGATTAACTTTTTAATATTGCATGCAAAAAATTTCCTATATAATTGTAAGCTTAATAACATTATACCAGAGGCACAAGCTTTTCTTTACAAATTTAAGTTTTTGTTAGAGGTGGAGTACCATATACTCAGTAAAAGAAATGAGGACTCACGTATTTTACGATTCCACGAAACTTTTAAAGGTATACATTAATTTACTTATAAGGGTTAGCAATGTCACAAAAGAAGCTCCTCTTTTGCATATGTAATTAAATGCGTTTGGAGGGCTTGTTTGTTTGTTTTTGTATGAAATGATTAATAAGTACGTATACTGTGTATACGTTATTCCTTCCAAATTGTTAGCTACTGAACTGTAAATATGTATATACTCTAGTTAACTTTTTAATTGCCTCTCAACTGTAAATATGTATATATTATAATTCTCTGTTATAAATATAGTCTGTAATGTCTATACAACAAAATGTCATGACATAATTGAAATGTTATTGAAACAAAATGTTGAAAAAGCTATTGTATATATTTACTTTTAAGAATTCATAGTAAAACATTACTCAACATCAAATGATACACTGTATGGATAACAAAAGAAAACTTAATAAATGAGATGGTGAAAAAAAAAAAATATTTATTTATTTATTTATTTATTTATTTATTTATTTATTTATTTATTTATTTATTTATTTATTTAGAAAAGCAAAATGGCGAACTTAAAAAGAAAGGGGAAGCATTGGAGGAAAAAGTGTTAAAGCTTGAGAAGGAAAACCAGGAACAATTTGAGTTACTCAACAAACAAGAACGTTTCTCGAGACGAAATAATGTTCGTTTGGTAGGCTACAAATCAACCGAGAAAGAAGACTGTCTGGAAATTGCTAGGTCGATTTTTGCAGACATCGGAGTACAAGACTGCAAGATTGAACGTGCCCACCGGGATGGGAAAGTAGTTCAGGGAAAAGATAGGCACATATTGATCAAAGTTTCATTCTACCAAGACAAGCTTTTTCTGTTACGGAACGCAAGGGAAAAATTGCGAAGTAAGCCCTTCTTTCTAACCGATGACTTAACCCTGCATGACCTCCGAGAGAAGAAACGATGGACCCCCCAAGTTACATCTCTGTACCAGGCAGGCACAAAGCTCCGTTTTTCGGGGGGAGTATGGCGAATGGCGGACGGCCGACCCTATAAGTTCAAGGAATAGTTTCTATGGTTTTCCTGTCTTGACCTTTATCTGGTAATCAGTGATTTAACGATAAGGCTAACTACCTTTTTCTCCCTGGAGGGATTCTGTTCATGTCTGGTTATGGAGTCAGTCCTGTTTTCACTCGTAAGATCTCGAAAACACTGTTTCGGAAAGTTCCTCTCCACTGCATATGGACACTTCGCATCACTTAAACGATGGACTCCCCCCCCCCAAGTTACATCTCTATACCAGTCAGGCACAAAGCTCCGTTCTCCGGGGGGAGTATGGCGAATGGCGGACGGCCGACCCTAAAGTTTAAGGAATAATTTCTATGGTTTTCCTGCCTGGATCTTTATTTGGTAATCAGAGATTAGACGATAAGGCTAGCTACCATTTTTCTCTCTCGAGGGATTCTATTAATGTCTGGTTGCGAAGTATGTTCTGTATTTATTTGGAAGATCTCGGAAATACTGTTTCGGAAAGCCCCCCTTTACTCACTTTACTGAAGATGACTGATTTTGCAGATTCAAGGGATTTCTAGACGAGACGGTATCGTATCTTTATACACTCTTAATGCTTGAGTCACCTTTTATTGTGAGGTAGGATACCCCCCAGACTTCACATTTACCACTTTCTATTCATGTTATTTGCCCTGAGGAAGTTCTTGCTGGTGTTGGCAGTCTATGACCCTCTTTAATTTGGGTGGTTACGACTGGAGACTGTTCCAGTATGGGGGACTTTTGTCTCCTAAATTTACTTTGAATCCTTCAGTTGATTTGACTTTCTTTTATCTTTTTTTGTGTCTTTTTTTCTCCATCATAAGTTATTGCATTGCTGTATACCTTCACTACCACATTTATGTTATTACACCATTCCTCAAATATTCAATTCCTAAACTATTGTTCTGCTGCCTCAGATATGATATTTGCGTGGGATCACTTTTCATAAAATCTCTGCAATACTCTTTGATATAGATGTCCACTCTAAGAATTACTTCTTATAATGTAAGAGGGTTGAGGCAGCAGAAAAAAAGACGTCAGGTTTTTGCTTTCCTTCATAAGCAAAAAAGGGATATTTTTTGTATACAAGAAACGCATAGCATTCATGATGATGAAAAGTTTTGGCGTAATGAGTGGGGCGGGAAGATTTTTTTCAATCATGGCACCACAGTTAGCCGAGGTGTCTGTATCTTATTCAACCCCCTTCTATCTTTTTCTGTCCTCAATTCTTGGATGTGTAATAATGGGAGAATAATTATACTAGATCTTTTCATAAGCCATAAAAACTTCACTTTAGTTTGTTTATATGGTCCGAATCAAGATGACCCGTCCTTCTTTACGATTTTAAACTCCAAATTGACTCTTTTCTCCTCTGACACGGTATTGATTGCTGGCGATTTCAACTTTGTTTTTAACCTAGACTTGGATAAGTGGGGAGGGAATCCCCGAACTAATTTTTCTGCCAGGGATATCTGTTATGAAATAATGAGCTCTTATGATCTTGTTGATATATGGAGGGAAAGACACCCCCGTGATAAAGTTTATACTTGGACTTCGAACGTTTCAAACGATATTCATTGTAGGTTGGATTTTTTCCTTTTTTCTCGTGCGCTTATGCACAATGTCAGTAAAACCACTATTTCTACCAGCCTCAATTCGGACCATTCTATTGTAAATTTAGATATTAACATATGTAATGAAAAAAGAGGGCCTGGTTTTTGGAAGTTCAACAATTCCCTTCTTAAAGATACTCAGTATTTAAAGCTTATTTCAGATCTCATTAACAGCCTTACACGTACGGATATTAATCACGATGCTTCTTTCACTTGGGAATACTTGAAATATTCAATTCGTAAGTCGACAATTTCTTATAGTAAGGCTAAAGCTAAGGAAACTCGCAACATTGAAAAGGACCTATTAAAGGAAATTGCTCATTTGGAACAAATGTTATGTCACTCTAATTCCGATGTTATTCTTGATAGGCTAAGAGATGCTCGTAATAGATTACAGTCAATTTATGATGTTAAAATTCAGGGTATTATTATTCGATCGAGGGCTCGATGGGTTGAGGAAGGGGAGCGAAACACTAAGTATTTTTTGAATCTTGAGAAAAGAAATAAAAGTTGTAATGTTATTCGTAAACTTATAGCAAGGGATGGGAGGCATATTGAGTCTGGTGCTGATATTCTTAGGGAACTCAAAGAATTTTACACGTCTCTTTACAATAGCGAGGATTGCTTTCCCTCTTCCTTTTGTAACAACATTCTTAATCCTAAGAAGCTTAGTGATGAAAACGCCGCTGCCTGTGACGGCAGGTTAACTTTGGATGAGTGTAAACGTGCTTTGTTCTCTCTTAGTAACAGTAAGAGTCCTGGCAGCGACGGGCTTTCCACAGAATTTTACAAACATTTCTGGCCCTTAATAGGCGATATAGTAACCAACTCTCTCAACGCTGCCTATGATAAAGTTAGCTTATCCGAAGAGCAAGGTAGGGAGTCATTGTTTTAATACCAAAGCCAAATAAAGATCACACATTTATTAAAAACTATCGACCTATTTCATTGTTAAACGTGGATTACAAAATTTGTTCAAAGGCGTTGGCTACTAGAATTAAAAATGTTATTCCAAATATTATTAATGATAATCAAACAGGTTTTATAAAGGACAGGTTCATAGGTGAAAACATAAGATATATCTTAGATTCTATCAATTATTGTAATGACAGAGGTATACCAGGCTTCCTCCTCTTAGTTGATTTTGAAAAAGCATTTGATAGACTGGAATGGGGGTTTATTCACAAGTGTTTACAATTTTCCAACTTTAATAAGGATTTACACCAATGGATTTCTACTCTGTACTCTAATGTTTCTTCATGTGTTTGCAACAATGGTTTCTCTACGGGCTTTTTTAAAGTTTCCAGAGGAGTAAGACAGGGTTGCCCAATCAGTCCCTACCTTTTCATAATTTGTGCCGAACTCCTTGCCCTCCGTATTAACTCTTCACCCTTACTGAGAGGGCTTACAATTTTTAATCACGAGACCAAAATTATTCAGTACGCCGATGACACCTGTATTTTTCTTGATGGTTCTTATTCTTCTCTGAAGTCAGTCGTGGATATTTTTCAGGCTCTCCAGGTGTCATCTGGCCTCAAAGTCAATTTCGAAAAATCTAATATTTTCCCATTAGGTCCGTTGAGGTATAATAAACCCCGTTTTCTTAGCGATTTTAATTTTAAATGGACGACAGGCCCTGTCACTGCTCTGGGGATCACTTTTGATCATTGCAAGGATAATCTGTTTCGCCTTAATTACCCTCCAAAACTTTCTAGACTCAAAGGTACTCTTAACTTATGGGCGCAACGGGACCTTACCCCTATTGGGAGAGTAACTCTTGTAAAATCATTTGGTTTGTCGCAGTTAGTATATCTCTTTCAAGTTCTCCCAAATCCTCCCCATAATTTTATTAAGGAATTAGAAACTTATATATTTAAATTTATTTGGTCAGGTAAGAGGGACAAGTCAAAAGGAGTACGCTAGTTGCCCCCGTTTCGGAAGGGGGCTTAATGCTATTCACATTTCAACCTTTCTTAGTAGCTTAAAGTGTTCTTGGGTTAAGCGATATTGTAACGAATCTAAGGGTTCATGGAAAACTTTTTTTGATTTGCATTTACATGGTAAAGGAAAATCCTTTCTATTCCAATGTAATTTTGATACAAAAGAAATTAGAGCGGCTAATTCATTTATTAATGAAGTGTGCACTGCCTGGGCACTATATTCTTTTAGGAAACGGTCTGAAAACTACGGGTACCAAATCATTTGGAACAACAGTCACATTAAGGTAAATAACAAGACAATATTCTACAATCACTTATATGATCAGAATGTGATCTATGTAAAAGATTTCTTTGATGATAACAATCAAATACTTTCTTATAACTGTTTTGTTAGAAAATTTAATATTGTTGTGCTCCCTTTTACTAAGTATTATGGAATTATTCATGCTATCCCGGTTCACTGGAAGCAAGGGTTTGCAAACGAAACAATTGACTTAGATTATGGTCATGGCTATGAGACTACTTTAAATTCCCCCAATATGTCTCGGGTTATTTACAAGCAGATTATCTCTACAGTATGTACTGCTCCTACGTCCTGTTCTAAGTGGAACCAGAGCTTCACAGATATTTCCAATCACTGGAACACTATTTTTAGGATCCCCTTTACCTCTGTTCGGGAAACCAAAATCCAATATTTTCAGTATAGATTTTTACATAGAATCATAGGTACTAATACCCTTCTGCACCGCATGAATCTTACTGAAAGCCCCTCTTGTACATTTTGCGGGAACCAGGATGAAAGTATAGAGCATTTATTTTGGGAATGTGAGGTTACATCGGAATTTATTCTGGATGTTGAACAGAAGGTTTTAGGCAGACAATTTTGTTTCACAAAACGGGATATTTTCTTTGGGTACTCACTTTTACTTAAGCATCCCTATAACTTTTTGATATTTTACATGAAGTACTATATTTTCGAGAAAAAGATCAATAGGGGTTCTCCTGTCCTTAATGAATTTATGCACAAATTGAAGTTTCATTTTAGAGTGGAAAAGTATATTTCAAGCAAAAGTTTTCGAAAAGGTTTAACTATAAACGAGTTTAGAGATGCATTTAGTGAATGTCCCTTTCTCTTTAGCTAAGCATATTTGTTGGGAGCAAACTGACATGCTTGGGTTTTTTTTTTCATGTATTGGGATGATTAATAGAGGGAGTATTTTAATTATCATCATGAATTTATGCACAAATTGAAATAGAGGGAGTAAGATAATTATCATCATGCATTTATGTGAAAAGGTACGAGTGCATGAATCAAGGCATGGTTTTTGTCAAAAACTACGTTATGTGTATATATGAATGCTTATATATGTAGTTGTGTATAAGTATGTGTGTATATGTATATGTATATATATATGAATATGACAAGTATTAATTAAGTGCGCATTTTCAAAAGAAATATTAACATGGTACCGTATATGTAAAAAATTGTGTAATTATGGTGTACAATATTTATACATAGATTAGTATATGTTATGTAAATAAAATGTATATAATTCAATGCTTTCAAAACAAACGAACATGAGAGAACAATAAAGATGGAGCAACAAAAAAAATATATATATTTATTTATTTATTTATTTATTTATTTATTTATTTATTTATTTATTTATTTATTTATTTATTTATTTATTTATTTATTTATTTATTTATTTATTTATTTATTTATTTATTTATTTATTTATTTATTTATTTATTTATTTAAAAATAAATAAATAAATAAATAAATAAATAAATAAATAAATAAATAAATAAATATAATTAGTAAGTAAAAATTAGTGCCCACTCATCCTCACTAAAATCAAATGAAACTGCCCATTTCTTACAAGCAATTGGAAAATGAGAAATTTTATTAACAAGGTGAGGGTAGAGTAAACGAGAGACTGAGGTTATCGAAAAAATCGCCTCACTAAAATCTATATCCTCACTTGTTTCCTTGGGATCATTAAATAATTCATTCTTCCAAGACCTAGGAATTGCACTGCAAATTCCGTAAAATTTTGTAAAAGGGTATCTAACCTTATATTTCTGAATGAAAGTCTCATATGAAATGCGATTACCATTACGCATATACAATTGTCTAACATATGATAAACCTGCTTGGTGAAGCATTTTATGGTATAATATAACATTATCGACTTTAATGAAACTATTATTCCAGATCAACTGATCCCCAAACTTACGAGTAGGTGGCTTAAAAGTGACATGACTCCAAGCAATACAAATTTGTCTTATAAAAGTATTACAGATAGATGATACATCATTCTCCTGAAAATTACATTTAAATAAAAACTCATTACCAAAAGACGCGAGTGAGTT
>CM074201.1:26650622-26780622 GCA_037179385.1 Holothuria scabra | reverse complement strand
GGATTAACTGTCAGTACTGCAAAGTCAATTCTATTTCCACTTGGAGCTTTTGCCCATCGTCCCCCCAGATTTGTAAATGACTGTGGTTTTACTTTTTCCACAGGTCCTGTTAAGTTACTTGGTATCACCTTTAATCACAATGGCGATGATCTCTTTAGACTTAATTTTATCCCCAAGCTTTCAAGACTTAAGAATTGCCTGCGGATGTGGTCCACTAGGGACCTGACTCCGATAGGCCGCAACATTTTGGTGAAAAGTTTCGCCCTTTCACAGCTTGTTTATCTTTTTATGGTTCTCCCTGACCCACCTTCTTCTTTTATCAAGGATGTCGAGAATATTATTTTTGATTTCATCTGGGCGGGAAAGCAGGATAAAGTCAAACGAAGCTTTTTAATTAATGATTTTAACAAAGGGGGGCTAAAAGTTGTACATATCCGGAGTTTCATTAAAAGTTTAAAGTGTACATGGGTTAAACGGTATTTTGATGATTGTGAAGGGGCATGGAAGGTGTTTTTTGATGATAATCTTTCAGTTTTAGGTAATAAACTTATCTTTCAATGTAACTGTAAACCTGCCGATCTGCCGGCCATTTCTAGTAAATTTGTTTTTCATACCGTTAGAGCTTGGTTAGATGCAACTTACCATGTTCCTACTGCAAACTTTGGAAACCAGATTATTTGGAATAACCACCACATACTAATTAATAATTCTACGATTTTCTATGATTTTATGTATAATAATGGTGTAAAGTTTGTCTCAGATTTTTTTGATAATGATGGTGTCCCTTTAAGTTATCAGTCCTTCAGAGAAAAGTTTCACCTAAACCATTTTCCCTTTACTATTTATTGGGGGCTTATTCGTGGTATTCCTTTACATTGGAAGCAAGGAGGTTGTTTTGCGAGTATTGTTTCAAACGTTAATGTTGTATTTTTAGAAAAATTTTTGCATACGAAACCAATTTCTCAATTAGCGTATAGGGCTAGGTATCTAGATAAGGTTGCGGCCGAGCCAACGTCCCTTTCAAAATGGAAGATTGATTTTCCCGATTTTAGTGATGACGACTGGGACCATATTTTTAGTATGCCATGGTACTCTGTCTCCGAGGCCAGATTATCCTTTTTCCAGTTCCGTTTTTTACATACGATTTAACCATGTTAAAACTATGGTTCTAGGCCCCCACATTGAGCTCTCAAAGGAGGATATACTTTTTGGATTCCAGAAGGAAATGCGTCACCCCTTTAACTTTTTTATTTTACATCTTAAATATTACATTTATAGCATAAAACGACAAGAAAAGAATCTGAACTGCACGGAGTTTCTGTATAGATTCCGGTTCGTTCTAAGACAGAAAAACATATTCATAACTATGGTCAAATTAAAACCAAGAAAACTATTAACTTTGGAGATCTGGAAGAAGTGTTCCCACTTTTGGACCGAACTTTTTGAACTCTCTGTCTGCCATGTATTATAAGATTTCACTTATAATTTGGATTTCCACTACGATCCATCCCACTCTTAGATTCCTATGACATGCACTGGTTTTTGCTTAATTACCTATCAAATTCATTTGTCGATTAATTGTTCATACATCGGAATTGCATGCTTATATCAATTAATTTACTTTTACTTCAATTTGCTATGGTTTATTGTAAAAGATACGTCAAGGAAACTCCGCATGCCTCACTTAAGTGTTTACTTGATTGAAAAGTGTTACAATTTAGAAGTTAGGGGAATTGTGATTTTCACTGGAACTATTGCAGTTATACGGTAAACTTATTTTTAAAATTGTATAAAAGGGGTATTTATATGTACGGATGCGTACTTATTTGTTTCGAGCCAGTGCTCTGTGAAGGAATTAACCTTCAATTATTATATGTGATGGTCCCCATGGCGACATGGCGACGGCTTTCCCTAGTTGCAGGATGTTACTGACAATTTTAGAATTGAGAACTGTATGTATCTATAAATTGGATCTTTGGGGATAATTTTGTATATTGTATATTTTGTATATATATCCATTCATCTCACTTACCCTAAACGTATATGTTGTAAATAGTCCGTACTCTCTCGCAAATGTACATAGCCACTATCTATTATATTTGACGTTCCAAATGAAAATTACTGTATAACTCACTCTTAAGAAATTATTAACACAAATGGACACTGTAAATATGTTTATACGAAAGAATATTGACTAAAAGAGGATTAAAAAAAAAAAATTATTTATTTATTTATTTTTTTTTTTGCTTCCATCCTTTATTGAGAACATAATTATGACCAGGAATATATACATACATACAAACATACATACACACATATATACATACATACATTCGTACTTTCATGGAGAAATAAGTAACAGTTTTTCCATCCTGTATCTGGTACCATAACATAACGTTTAACATAATTCAGTTTTTACTACTTATCCTAGTTAATCAAAGAGATAATTACAAAAAACAAAAAGTTTTTAGAGACTCAAACTTAATAGGGTGATGAGTACTTGTGGAAGAAAGACGTTTCTCCACTTGAAGTAAAAATTTAAAATTATGCAAAAAATCAACACAGTTAGGTATCTCCTTTGACATTCTTTTCCTATAGATGTAATGTTTAATATTAAAGATGAGGAAATTATAAGGATGACTTTGGCAAAACTTACACCCAAAAATAGATCCTGCTTAGATAGGGAGAATTGTTGGCCTAAGGCTCTCTGTTCGACATCCAAAATAAAATTTGATAGGAGGGCACAATCCCAAAATAAATGACTTAACGTTTCCTCATACTGATTGCAAAAAGTACACAGAGCATCATTCCTTTGGTTCATTAAAAAAAGTAATCTATTTGTACCCAAGATCCGGTGTAAAAATCGAAATTGGAAATACTTTAACTTACTATCTCTAAGAGAGCTGAACGGGATTTGGAAAATAGTTTTCCAATGATCTGAATCTATATTAAACTCCCTGTTCCATTTAACAATAGCTTTAGGGGGGATGGTAATTGATCTAACAATAGAAGTATAAATTCCTCTTGACAAAGAGGACATCCTCCAAATAGAACCTACGGTTGTGGCAACATTCTCATCAATTATCTCTACATCAATGGGTGGGATCCTCCAAGATTTTGAAATAGCTGAGTATATACCATACAAAAGCGTAAAAGGAAAATGATTAATATTGAACCTTTCTTTAAAACAATTAATTGTGAGAAAACGATTATTAACGTCTAGAAGGTCCCTTACATAAACAACACCCTTATTATACATGAAATCATAATACACCGTTACGTGATTAACCTTAATATGGGAGTTGTTCCAAATTATTTCTCTTTTAAAATTGTTTGTTGGAAGGTAATAGGAGTAAGTCGACCATGCTTTACAAACATCATTTAGAAAACGATTATCAGTTACAATATCATCACCTTTAAAATTACAACTAAAGAGAAGCTTTGCACCGTATTTCTGAAGATGTAGGTCAAAAAATAATTTCCAGACTGCTTCCTTCTCTTCCAAATATCGTTTCACCCAACTACATTTAAGGCTTTTGATAAAGCTTGGTATATGAGTCACTTTCAGGCCACCTGCAAACGTTGGACTGCAAAGAGTAAGACGCTTGATGTTCTCAGGTTTTCCTGCCCAAATAAACTTAAAAATTATTCCTTCAACCTCCTTGAGAAATGAAGGGGGAGGGTCAGGGTCAAAAAGATAAACAAATTGGGATATACCCAGTGTTTTTACAATAATTGATTTACCTATAGGAGTCAAATCTCTTTGAGACCATAAAGCCAGTAACTTTTTGAGTCTTGACAACTTGGGGGTGAAATTAAGCTTGAACAAGTTCTCAGCACAGTGGTCAAAAGTTATTCCTAACATAGTTACTGGGCCCAAGGTCCACTTGAGCCCAAACAATGGTTGCGTAAAGGGGTTATTCCCAACAAGAGAGCCCAATGGGAAAACCGTAGACTTTTCAATGTTAATGTTCAGTCCCGAGGCCTGCTGATAAATACGAAGAGCTGAAACGCCTTCACTTAACGAATTATAAGTACCATCTAGAAATAAGGTGGTATCATCAGCGTATTGCATGATCTTGATTTCATCACCAAACAATGAAATACCTTTAATACGGGGGTTACGATTAATATAAATTGTAAGAACTTCGGCGCAAATGATAAATAAATAGGGGCTTAGGGGGCATCCTTGACGAACCCCCCTAGTTATATTAAATGCATCACAAGCAACTTCAAACTCTTAATAATGAAATTCCAGTCCACCCTATCGAACGCCTTCTCAAAATCTATTAAACATAGCAATCCTTTCATGTTTCTTGAATTACAAAAATCAATAAGATCAAGTACGAAACGAATATTTTCCCCAATAAAACGTCCTTTGATAAAGCCGGTTTGGTTAGAACTAATGATTTTAGGTAAAACAGATTGAATTCGGGAAGCAAGTGCTTTAGAGCAAATCTTGTAATCGGTGTTCAACAATGAAATTGGACGATAATTTTTCAACATGTGGGGATCTTTACCGGGTTTTGGAATAAGCGTGATAACCGCCCTTCCTTGTTCTGCAGACAAGGAAGAGGAATGAAAAGCCTGGTTGAGGGAAGCGGTCACCAAAGTCCCTATCTTTGACCAAAAATCTCTATAGAAATTCCCAGTGAGACCATCACTTCCCGGTGTCTTACCAGTAGAAAGAGAAAATAATGCTTTTTTACATTCATCCTCTGTCAATAGCCCTTCACAATGCTCGGCCTCGCCCTGATCTAACATAGTAATGACCGGTAGGGTCTGGAAAAACATATCGGGATTGCAATCATCACTTTTGTAAAGAGTTTCATAAAACGATCTAATCTCACTAAGAATACGTTTACCATCAGTTAAAGTTGTATCATCAGCAGTATGAAGATTTCGAATGACACTACACTCTTTATGTCTTTTTTCCAAGATTTAAAAATATTTTGTACTTTTTTCGCCGTTTTCCACCCACCTGGCTCGGGATCTTACCATTATTCCTTGTAATTTAAGGTCATAAAAATAATTAAGTTGAGTTCTACAATCATTCAACTCATATAGAACATCCGGGGAATTTGACTCAAAATAAATTCGTTCTAACGATCCGATTTTCTTTAATAAAGTAGCTTCATGTTCCCGTTGTTTTTTAGCTTTTTGTTTTGAATACTCAATGGTAATGGCTCGAACTTTAAACTTGATATACTCCCATTTAAAAAGTGGATTGGAAAAGCTTGAATTCTCATTTTCATGATCCAAAAAATTATTAATTAAGTTTACATAATCCTTATCAAACAATAACGGGTTATTAAATTTCCAGTAGCCTGGACCCCTCTTCTCTGAAAATAATTGAAAATCGAGATTGACTAAAAAATGATCAGATTGTAAGCTGGGGGAGATATTAGCATTAAAAGTGCTTTTAACCAAATGGCTGGAAATTAAGAAGAAATCTAACCTACAGTGGATTCCAGCAGTAACATTAGATCTCCAAGTATACACCCTAGCGTGAGGGTTCCTTTCCCTCCAAACGTCAACCAATCTATGCTTATTCATGAGATCAAAACACCGATCCCGTGCTCTAAAATTAGTTTGCTGTACGCCCCCAATTTTGTCTAAGTGTAAATCAAAGATTAAGTTAAAATCGCCTCCCATGACAACATTCTCACAAGCAAAATTACTTAGATTGACAGAAATAGAGTCGAAGAATGACGGCGAATCGATATTGGGGGCGTAAACACAAATAATTGTAAAGAATTTACCATAAATAGTAACATCAGTTATAATATACCTGCCGTTTTCATCAAGCTTGGAATTAATAAAATGTACGTTCAAAACAGGATTGAACAAAATACACACCCCTCTACTCGAAGACGAGTCATGTGCGAAAATTATTTTACCACCCCATTCATTCTTCCAAAACTGTACATCCCCTTCTACGCTATGTGATTATGTAGAAAACTGAACACCTTTCTACGCTTCCTAGACTGTCTGAGGCCCCTTACATTGTAGCTTGTGAACTTAAGTTCTGCCATCAAACACAAAAGAGATCGGGGATATTTTACATACCTCAGACAGTCTACAATTCTCAGTACCAGTGACTTGGATAAGCCGAATATTACAAATTAAAGCAGTATGATGCTCACATAGGTTACAAGATGGAAGATAGAAAAAGAAAGAAAAACAGTAAATCCAACAAGAAAAACAGGAGTTCTTTTCTCCTTCGATAATCCTGATGGAAAAGGACCTTCTTCTGGATAGGTCAAATAGAACATTAGCCATAACACAGCTCACAGTTAGAGGCTCCCGAAAACATCAGTAAAAAACAGGAGGGTTAACACAGAGACTGGGTTGATTAAGAAACTCACTCCAAGTAAAGTCGAAGTAGATTCATTCAGTTTTATGCGGCTCCAACCAATTTTAAGTAGAAAAACATCTACAAAAACCCTTTGTTCCCATCAAATCCCAAAGAAAAATTCTATAAACTGACGGTTTCAGTAGGAATCCTCCTTTCGTTCTCCAATGAATATTAGTAGGATAGTTGGAAATATAAAATAAGAAGACTATTTAAGAGACACGATAAAGATGATTATGACAAAATTACTCTGTAAATTTATAAGGGCGGCCATCGCTCTGCCTCCATACCCCTCCTGAAAATCGAAGTTTGGTGCCTGCTTGGTAGAGTGCCGTCACCTTGGGGGTCCATTTTCGCTTTTCCTTTAAGTCCAACTGGGTGAGGTCGTCGGTTAAGAAAAAGAGTTTGTTTCGCAACTTGGATTTAGCGTTTCTCAGCAAAAATAGTTTGTCCTGGTAGAAAGATAACTTAATAAGCAAATGGCGATCTCGACCTACCACAGACCTTCCATCCCTGTGGGCTCTTTCGATTCTGCAATCTGGCAGCCCCATCTCAGAAAATACAGTTTTAGCTATCTGGACACAATCTTCGTTCTCAGAATATTTGAAGCCTACTAGGCGAAGATTTTTTCGCCTAGAGAAACGTTCTTGCTTATTAAGAAGTGAATATTGTTCGATACTTTCCTTTTCCAGGTTGGCCACCTTCTGTTCCAATGATGTACAGCACGCGTTAAGTTCTAGGTTTTCTTTTTCAAGCGTTTTGATTTTACTGGCGTGGTTTTCAAGTTCTTTCTTCAGTTCACTCTTTAAATTTCTCAGATCTGTTGAGAGGGTAGAGATGGCTTTTTCTATGGCATTATCTAGCTTTTTGGATAAGTCCTGCTCCTCCTCAACACTAAGTAAGGAGGCTTCTTCAACAAAGCTGGTTTCTTCTAGTGAAGCCCGGTCGTCACGTGACGAATTATAGGCGGGTGATGTGCGTTGCTTCTGCATTTTGGCGGCGGCTAGAGCATCACGTTTCTTTTTACCATAACTGCCCTTCGGTCTTCCTCTTTTTTTGTACATACTTCAAAAACCTGGATAAATAAGTCACTGCACAACTCTCGAAGACATTTTAAGTTAGAAAATCTGGAAAATGAACTTGATTTGGACAAAAACTTACGAGAGCCTCAAAAAGCACCTCCTAACCCGTCGCCACGTCAGGCTCGTCCTCGGTGGTAAACAGTTAATTTCGTACCTTCATAATCATTATCCATTAATTTAACAATTTCACCCTAACCCTTACCACTAATTACGTTAACGTTATAAATCAATTGTAAACACTTAATTTCGTAATTTCAAAATCATTATCCATTGATTTAACATTTTAACCCTGTCCATTAACTTCGTAAACATTATAAATTCATTGTAAACACTTTTTTTTCCATCCTCTTTTATTCAGTGTTTGCATCGAATATGGTACAAGTTAACAGAACAATAATTAACAATTTACGATTTATCTGCATATTAACGAATAGGGATACTATAAACGTACAGCTAGAAATCTCTCCAACAAAAATCAAGCGTTTCGCTTACAGAATATACATCGGCTATTTAACTTCCAACACAAGAACCCCACCGATAAAATTCATCAACGTCCCTCTTAAAATTATGGTTATTGAAAAAGGAGCGGACAGTTTCTAAATGCCAGCTGAAGACTATCATATGTTATTGTGGGACTTACTCTTGAATTTCCGATTTTCTTTTCGACATGTATAATAAATTTAAATTTATATAAAAACTCATTTAAGTTGGGTAACTCAAAATTCAGTGACTTGTTGAACAAATAAAATTTAAGATGAAAAATCAAAAAGCTATATGGATGTCTTAAGTAGAAATTATACCCAAAAAATAAGTCTTCCTTGGAGAAAGTAAACTGTCTGCCCAACATGCTTTGTTCAACGTCTAAAATAAAATTTGAAGTGATGTTACATTCCCAAAAAAGTGTTCTACAGATTCGTTCTGTTCTTTACAAAAGGTACAGAGTGGGCTGCCTACGATATTCATACGATAAAGGCGGGCATTAGTGCCTAGAATACGATGAATAAACCGGTATTGAAAGTAGCGAATCTTGCTTTCTTTGCATGAGGTGAAAGGAATTTTACAAATGGTTTGCCATTTTGATTGGTTGAACTGAAAAACTTCGTTTCACTTTGAAAAAGCAACAGAAGGTGTAGTGACAGTTTCAATTAATTGCCTATAGATATAACGGGATACATACAAAATATCATGAAGATTATCTGCCAAGTCATTTAAATTTTCATGATTTAACACATCCAGACTTTCAATCCAAACTCTAGGAATAGCGGATAAAATACCATAAAAAACGGTGAAAGGGAAAACATCCAATGAATATTTTCGTTTAAACGATTCAAAGCTTAGAGGTCTTTTGTTATTGTCATAAAGATCATTAACCATTAAGACACCTTTTGCATACATATAATCGTAAAATACAATTTCATTATTAATTCTTATTGATGAATTATTCCATATTATTTCATTACCATAATTTTCTGCTGGATTTCGAAATGAGTAGTTTGACCATGCAGCACAAACATCGTAAATAAAATGATTATTAATTGTTAAATCTTTCGCCTGGTAATTACAGTGAAATAATAACTGTTTCCCATATTTATGCAGGTAAAATCAAAAAAGAGTTTCCAGGTAGCAGAAGTATCATCAGTATATCGTTTAACCCATGTGCATTTTAATGCACAAATAAAAGAAGTAATGTGAGTGGCTCCCAAGCCACCTTGATCTATTGGGCAGATCAAAGTAGTTCTTTTTATTTTATCTGGTTTACCACCCAAGATAAAACGGAACAAACGGGTTTCCACTTCTTTAATGAAATTTCTAGGGGGGTCAGGTAGTACTTGAAATAGGAGCACTAATTGTGAGAGGGCAAAAGTCTTAATAATAGTAATTCTACCTATAGGTGTTAAATCCCTCGTTGACCAAAGATTTAACTTATTTTTAAGGCGAGAAAGCTTGGGGGTGTAATTCAGATGGAAAAAATTATCTCTGTTGTTGTCAAAGGTAATACCCAAAACCGTAACAGGGCCAAGAGTCCAAGCAAAATTGAACCCGTCTAGGAAAATTGGCTTATTACCAGCTAATGGGCCTAAAGGAAAAATACTAGTTTTTTCATAGTTAACTTTTAAACCGGAGGATTCCTCTAGTAAATGAAAGATTTCGGTTACAGCACGTAAGCTATTGTAGGTACCATCGATGAAAATGGTGGTATCATCAGCATATTGGGTTATTCTGATTTCCTTTTCCATAACAGATAATCCTGTTAACAAAGGGGAATCATTAATGCTGATAGCCAAAATTTCGGCACATATTATAAAAATGTAAGGGCTAAGGGGACACCCCTGTCTAATGCCTCTAGATATATGAAAATATGGGGATGAATAGCCATTATTACAAACGCAAGCTGAAGCATTGGAATCTAGTGTGCGAAGCCACTGAGTAAAACCTTCCTTAAAACCAAAATAGCTAAGGCATTTAAAAATAAAAGCCCATTCCAGGCGATCAAAGGCTTTTTCAAAATCTACAAATAGTAAAAAACCAGACACGTTTAAGTCCTGGCAGTAATCGAGACAATCAAGTATTAAACGAATATTTTCCCCAATGAATCTGTTTTTAATAAAACCAGTTTGATTTGAGTTAATAATAGACGGGATTACTTTTTTAAGTCTAGTAGCTAAAGCCTTTGCGGCAATTTTGTAATCTACGTTTAATAATGATATAGGTCGGTAGTTCTTGACTAAAGTATGATCTTTCTGTGGCTTCGGAATTAAGGTAATCAACCCCGCCCTGCTCGTGTGGAAGTTCAATCTTGTCATAAGAGTAATTAAGAGAATTAAGTACATGATTCCCTATCTTATGCCAGAAAGTCTTATAGAACTCAACTGTAAGGCCATCACTCCCTGGACTTTTTCCTTTGCTAGAAGAGTTAAGAGCTTCCCAACATTCTTTAAGAGTAAATTTACCTTCACAACTCTCAGCCTCCTCTTCGGATAAAGGGTTGCTACAACATTTATTACCAAATATAGTAGAAGGATTGCACCCTTCACTAGTATACAAAGATCTATAGAAAGTTGCCAAAGTACGAATAATTGCTACACTGTTACAGATATCGGTTCCATCGTCGGACTTAAGTTTGCGAATTACGTTAAAGCTTTTGTTACGACTCTCTAAATTTAGGAGGTACTTTGTGTTTCTCTCTCCTTTCTCGACCCATCGTGCTCTTGATCGTATGATTATAACTTGAACTTTATGATCTTAAATACATTGCAATTTCATTCGAGCTTCAGCTAACTTATGGGCATCTTCTGCTAAATTTGATGAATAGTACTTTGGCTCCAAATGTGAAATTTCCTAAATTAAGTTAGTTTCAGTTTTCCTCCTTTCCCTTGCTCTCTTCTTACTATAATCAATCGATGTTTTTCGGATACAATATTTCAAATACTCCCATTGTAAGGGAGGATTCTCGGCAGTATAATTATTTGTTATGTCCGCAATTAAATCAGAAATCAAGGTAATGTACTCTGATTCAAAATATAAAGAGTTATTAAATTTCCAGTGACCTTGTCTTCTTTACAAGTCTTAATATCTAAATGAACCAATGAGTGGTCGGAATTCAATCCCGGAGTAAAACTAGTTTTTACTACTAAATGGCTTAAATCTCGGGCTATAAGAAAAAAGTCGAGCCTGCAGTGTATACATGTAGTGATGTTTGAGGACCAAGTAAAATGTTTTTCGTGTGGGTTTCTCTCCCTCCAAATGTCAACTAAATTTAAAGAAGACATGATCTCCATGCATTAATCCCTGCCCTTAAAGTTAGTACGGGGATTACCCCCTGCTTTATCTAAATCAAGATTAAATACAAAATTAAGATCTCCACCTACCACCAAAGAGTCCCATTGAAAATCCTCTAATTTACGATATAACAACTCAAAAAAGCCAGGGTCATCTAAATTCGGTCCATATAGACAAACAAGAGTAAATCTCTTCTGCCTAATAGTTACTTGAAGGAGGAGTAAACGTCCATTATCGCAGACGACCGTTCGACAGATTGTGTAATTTAGAGTTGGATTAAAAAGAATGCAAACCCCTCGACTAATTGTCGAGCCGTGGCAAGAAACAATATGCCCACTCCATTCAGCTTTCCAGTAACGTTCGTCAATCTGAGCACTGTGGGTCTCTTGAATAAAGTTAATATCTTTATTATGCTTATGCAGATAAGTAAAAACCTGTCTCCTCTTTTTACTCTGTCTAAGACCTCTTGCATTGTATGTACAAAATTTAACTTCCGTCGTTTAAACTCAGAGAAAATATACATGATTAAATACACTAGAAACAATCCTAATGAAACAAGACAGAGTCGGGAAACCAGAATAAGTACCATGATACAAAGAAACACTACATAACAATGATTTATCGTGAAAAATTGAGGATGGATGATAGGAAAAAAATTAGAAAAAAAACTTAAGAAGCTAAGAAAACGAGTAGAACTACTCGTTAAGGTCCCAAAAAAGGACACGTCCGAAGTCATGGCCCGTAGACCTGAAATGATAAAGATTTGGGGCTATATAAAACGTGTTCAACAATGTCAACTTTCCATTGCAAATAGCCACCAGTCCGTTTTCATAAAATTTTATACCTAACATAAGATTGTATAGCCGGTTGGGTTGATCATCAATTTAAGAAAAGCGAAAAATTACCTCCTTGGAAGAATCCAGTGAAATATCCTCAGTGAGACAAACAAAAGATTTTCGATGGTCAATCGGTAACCAAAAGAAGATAGTCACTTTTACTCTTTACTCTTTGACCCAGAGTACATTACCTTGATTTCTGATTTAATTGCGGACATAACAAATAATTATACTGCCGAGAATCCTCCCTTACAATGGGAGTATTTGAAATATTGTATCCGAAAAACAATGATTGATTATAGTAAGAAGAGAGCAAGGGAAAGGAGGAAAACTGAAACTAACTTAAGGAAATTTCACATTTGGAGCAAAAGTACTTCTCATCAAATTTAGCAGAAGATGCCCATAAGTTAGCTGAAGCTCGAATGAAATTGCAATGTATTTACGATCATAAAGTTCAAGGTATAATCATACGATCAAGAGCACGATGGGTCGAGAAAGGAGAGAGAAACACAAAGTACTTCCTAAATTTAGAGAGTCGTAACAAAAGCTTTAACGTAATTCGCAAACTTAAGTCCGACGATGGAACTGATATCTGTAACAGTGCAGCAATTATTCGTACTTTGGCAACTTTCTATAGATCTTTGTATACTAGTGAAGGGTGCAATCCTTCTACTATATTTGGTAATAAATGTTGTAGCAATCCTTTATCCGAAGAGGAGGCTGAGAGTTGTGAAGGTAAATTTACTCTTAAAGAATGTTGGGAAGCTCTTAACTCTTCTGGCAAAGGAAAAAGTCCAGGGAGTGATGGCCTTACAGTTGAGTTCTATAAGACTGTCTGGCATAAGATAGGGAATCATGTACTTAATTCTCTTAATTACTCTTATGACAAGATTAAACTTCCACACGAGCAGGGGCGGGGGTTGATTACCTTAATTCCGAAGCCACAGAAAGATCATACTTTAGTCAAGAACTACCGACCTATATCATTATTAAACGTAGATTACAAAATTGCCGCAAAGGCTTTAGCTACTAGACTTAAAAAAGTAATCCCGTCTATTATTAACTCAAATCAAACTGGTTTTATTAAAAACAGATTCATTGGGGAAAATATTCGTTTAATACTTGATTGTCTCGATTACTGCCAGGACTTAAACGTGTCTGGTTTTTTACTATTTGTAGATTTTGAAAAAGCCTTTGATCGCCTGGAATGGGCTTTTATTTTTAAATGCCTTAGCTATTTTGGTTTTAAGGAAGGTTTTACTCAGTGGCTTCGCACACTAGATTCCAATGCTTCAGCTTGCGTTTGTAATAATGGCTATTCATCCCCATGTTTTCATATATCTAGAGGCGTTAGACAGGGGTGTCCCCTTAGCCCTTACATTTTTATAATATGTGCCGAAATTTTGGCTATCAGCATTAATGATTCCCCTTTGTTAACAGGATTATCTGTCATGGAAAAGGAAATTAGAATAACCCAATATGCTGATGATACCACCATTTTTATCGATGGTACCTACAATGGCTTACGTGCTGTAACCGAAATCTTTCATTTACTAGAGGAATCCTTCGGTTTAAAAGTTAACTATGAAAAAAATTGTATTTTTCCTTTAGGCCCATTAGCTGGTAATAAGCCAATTTTCCTAGACGAGTTCAATTTTGCTTGGACTCTTGGCCCTGTTACGGTTTTGGGTATTACCTTTGACAATAACAGAGATAATTTATTCCATCTGAATTACACCCCCAAGCTTTCTCGCCTTAAAAATAAGTTAAATCTTTGGTCAACGAGGGATTTAACACCTATAGGTAGAATTACTATTATTAAGACTTTTGCCCTCTCACAATTAGTGTTCGTATTTCAAGTACTACCTGACCCCCCAAGAAATTTCATTAAAGAAGTGGAAACCCGTTTGTTCCGTTTTATCTTGGGTGGTAAACCAGATAAAATAAAAAGAACTACTTTGATCTGCCCAGTAGATCAAGGTGGCTTCCGTGCCACTCACATTACTTCTTTTATTTGTGCATTAAAATGCACATGGGTTAAACGATATACTGATGATACTTCTGCTACCTGGAAACTCTTTTTTGATTTTTACCTGCATAAATATGGGAAACAATTATTATTTCACTGTAATTACCAGGCGAAAGATTTAACAATTAATAATCATTGTATTTACGATGTTTGTGCTGCATGGTCAAACTACTCATTTCGAAATCCAGCAGAAAATTATGGTAACGAAATAATATGGAATAATTCATCGATAAGAATTAATAATGAAATTGTATTTTACGATTTTATGTATGCAAAAGGTGCCTTAAGGGTTAATGATCTTGATGACAATAACAAAAAACCTCTAAGCTTTGAATCCTTTAAACAAAAATATTCATTGGATGTTTTCCCTTTCACCGTTTTTTATGGTATTTTATCCGCTATTCCTAGAGTTTGGATTGAAAGTCTGGATGTGTTAAATCATGAAAATTTAAATGACTTGGCAGATAATCTTCATGATATTTTGTATGTATCCCGTTATATCTATAGGCAATTAATTGAAACTGTCACTACACCTTCTGTTGCTTTTTCAAAGTGAAACGAAGTTTTTCAGTTCAACCAATCCCAATGGCAAACCATTTGTAAAATTCCTTTCACCTCATGCAAAGAAAGCAAGATTCGCTACTTTCAATACCGGTTTATTCATCGTATTCTAGGCACTAATGCCCGCCATTATCGTATGAATATCGTAGGCAGCCCACTTTGTACCTTTTGTAAAGAACAGAACGAATCTATAGAACACTTTTTTGGGGAATGTAACATCACTTCAAATTTTATTTTAGACGTTGAACAAAGCATGTTGGGCAGACAGTTTACTTTCTCCAAGGAAGACTTATTTTTTGGGTATAAGTTCTACTTAAGACATCCATATAACTTTTTGATTTTTCATCTAAAATTTTATTTGTTCAACAAGAAACTGAATTTTGAGTTACCCAACTTAAATGAGTTTTTATATAAATTCAAATTTAGTATACAAGTCGAAAAGAAAATCGGAAATTCAAGAGTAAGTCCCACAATAACATATGATAGTCTTCAGCTGGCATTTAGAAACTGTCCGCTCCTTTTTCAATAAACATTAATTTTAAGAGGGACGTTGATGAATTTTATTGGTGGGGTTCTTGTGTTGGAAGTTAAATAGCCGATGTTTATTGTAAATGTATATCCTGTAAGCGAAATGCTTGATTTTTTTGGAGAGATTTCTAACTGTACGTTTATAGTACCCCTATACGTTAATATGCAGATAAATTGTAAATCGTTAATTATTGTTCTGTTAACGTGTACCATTTTCGATGCAAACACTGAATAAAAGAGGATGGAAAAAAAATATTCATTTATTTATTTATTTGTTTGTTTGTTTATTTATTTATTTATTTTTTTTTGCCATCATTTATTGAGCTACAATTAATTATATACAATCACATCATTATCTTCAGTTACAAACAATTTACATATGTACAGAGTTCAATATATGAAACACCACTACTACAATACTGTCAGACTTCAAAAACGGTTACAATTCACCAACTTAAATGTAGATACAAATATATCAATATATATATATATATATATATATATATATATATATATATATATATATATATATATATGGAAGTGTAAAGACGTCAGTGAATGTATGCTATTACAAAAACATTTCAAGAAAGGAAAATAACATAAAAAACAGCCATTGTTTCCCATTATAAAACAGATAGGTGCATAACAAAGAGTGGGCAAACTAGTATAACTACCCATAAGGGTATCGAAGGCAGTCCATAAAGCAGAATACCAGTCTGAGTGGCTGTATACTACTGCCGCCCTGACGAGTATACCGCAATATAACTGGTATTTGGGAACATTTAAAATAAACCTACCCTCCAGCAGCAGTAGCAAAGATCAAATCTTACTCAAAAAGAAAATTGTTGGTGCTGAAAGCATTTTTCAAAGAGTCAAAAGAAATTGGTTGCCGAGACTTAATTTTATGTAAATGATTTTGCACTTGCAAAGAAAACTTAAATTTATACATGAAGTCGTTCACAGATGGAATCCTTTCAAGGAGTTTTTGTTGGAAAATAAAGTACTTAGCATGCAAAATGAGGAAGTTATAAGGATGCTTAAGAATTAATTTATAGCCAAAAAAGAAATCAGCCCTAGAGAAACAAAATTGCCCTCCTAATACAGCCTGCTCAACATCTAAAATAAAATTGGAGATACATTTGCAAACCCAGAACAGATGTCTGATAGTTTCATCCCTTTCCCCACAAAAAGTGCATCTTGGATTTTCCATCATGTTGATTTTGTATAAATAATAGTTTGTACCCAGTATCCTATGAATAAAGCGAAATTGGAAATATTGTAATTTACTCTCTTTAACAGACTTGAAAGGTATCAGGTGAATTTTTTGCCATTGCTCATCCTCGAAATCAAAATCAGTTTGCCACTTTAGGATTGCCTTTGGAGGCAGTGAAATACGTTTAATTAAAATATTGTAAATATACCTAGAGAGCAAAGGCGTACCATGTATTCCATCGAATAAAGAGTCCTCATCATATGGCGTTTGCGAAACAACATTGAAGTTTCGTTTCCACTCGGATGGAATAGCATGCATAATACTATAATATAACAAGAACGAACATTTTAGGCTAAACTTGTTTACAAAGTGCTGAAAAGTTAAAAAATTATCGTTTTCATCGAGAAGGTCCTTGACAAAAATAATTCCATTATAATACCATTGTTTGTATAATACCACGGAACCATTTATCTTTATATCGGAGTTATTCCATAAGATTTGCCTTTTAAAATCTGATAATGGAACCTTATAGTTACACAAAGCCCAGGCATGACAAATATCGTCGATAAAATCATTACCAGTTTTTACATCAGAGCTCTTATAATTGCACCTAAACAGAAAGGAACCACCAAAATGATTTAAGTAATAATCAAAAAACTTTGCCCAATGGGCATCGCTTTCATTAACGTAACGTTTAACCCATGTACACTTTAAACCTCGAATAAAACTACTTATATGAGTGACACTTAATCCCCCCTCCTTTATAGGATTTATCATTGTGCTTCGACGAACTTTGTCCGGCTTCCAGGACCAAATAAACTTATACAAAATCGACTCTAATGTTTTTACAAAATGAGAGGGTGGACTTGGTAAAACCTGAAAGAGGTAAACTAGCTGAGATAAAGCAAACGTTTTAACCAAAGTAATTCTGCCAAGTGGAGTGAGGTCTCGCTGTGACCACAAGTTAAGGATGGATTTAAGGCGTGAAAGTTTTGGAATAAAATTGAAACGAAATAAGTTATCATCCCCCCTCTTGATGGTTATTCCCAAAACGGTGATTGGACCAGTAGTCCAGTTGAATAAATAGTTATCCATAAAACGAGGTTTCCTATCCTTTAATGGCCCAAGAGGAAACACACTAGTTTTATCATAATTAACATTTAAGCCAGAGCTACGCTCAAGAAGCTGGAAAATGTTACAAATTTCAATCAAATTATTTTCACCACCTTCTAGGAAAAGAGTTGTATCATCAGCGTACTGAACCAAACGCAATTCATGATTATTCAGTCTTATACCTCTTATGTTGTTACTACATCTAATTTTAAGGGCGAAAATTTCAGCACACAGAATAAAAATATAAGGACTTAAGGGACAACCTTGTCTTACGCCTCTAGAAATTGGAAAATAATGAGATGAAAAACCATTATTGCAAACACATGCAGATGAGTTAATGTATAATGTACGTACCCAACGTATGAAATCATTATTGAAATTGAAAAAGCGGAGAGTTCTAAATACAAAATCCCACTCTAATTTATCGAATGCCTTTTCAAAGTCAACAAACACCATCAGGCCGGGAATAGACTTTGCATCACAGTGATCGATTACATCTAAAATACAGCGAATATTCTCGCCAATAAATCTCCCTTTTATAAAACCAGTCTGGTTTGGATTAATTAAATTACTTACAACATGCTTAATTCGTGAGGCTAATGCTTTTGAACAAATTTTATAGTCTACGTTTAAAAGACTTATTGGACGAAAATTTTTAACTAAAGTGAGGTCTTTGTCCGGCTTTGGTAACAGAGTGATAATACTACGAGCCTGCTCGGGGGATAAGTTACCCGAGGTGAAGGCAAAGTTCAGAGAATTTACTACTAAAGTGGAAATATCCGGCCAAAAGAATTTGTAGAACTCGGCCGTTAAGCCATCGCTTCCAGGACTTTTGTTGTCATTGAAAGAAAATAGGGAAGATCTGCACTCTGCGATAGTTAACTGACCTTCACAAATGTTGGCGTTGTCCTCCGTGAGGTAATTCAAACACTGAAGATTATCAAAAATGAGGGAAGGAGAACAACCGACACCATGATAGAGCTTCTTATAAAAATTACTTAACTCATCTAGAATATCCTTATCATTAAAAACCCCTTGACCAGAGGAATTCGTAAGCTTCCGGATAACACTTAAAGATTTATGACGATTCTCTAAATTAAGGAAATATTTAGTACTTTTCTCTCCGTTTTCGACCCATCGAGCCCTGGAACGAACAATTATTCCCTGTAGTTTGAAACTATACAACTGATCAAGTTTACTCCGAGCATCATTTAATTTATCTAAATTTTCAGGAGTCTGCAAACTATAATAAGTTCTTTCTAATCTCGAAATTTCCTTTATTAAATCATTTTCATGCTTTTTACGAGTAGCAGCTTTCTCCTTGCTGTACCTAATGCTGAACTCCCGAATTTTATATTTAACATATTCCCAAAGCTGGAAAGGATTCATATCGTTGCTATCATTAATGATTCCCGTGATAATATCTTTTACTTTAATTGTGTACTCTGAATCAACCAATAAGGAATTGTTCAATTTCCAAAAGCCAGGGCCTCTTCTGTTTTTGTAAACCTCTAACTCTAAATTAATAATGCAATGGTCAGACTGAATACTGGGAGAAAAATTACACTTTGAAACCAAATTACGAAAATGCCGCGAGATAAGGAAAAAATCCAGCCTACATCTAATACCAGGGGTTATATTCGAATTCCATGAGTATTCCGTTAAACTCGGATTCCTTTCCCGCCAAATGTCAATCAAGTCAAAAGTAGACATTAAACTTATACATTCATCCCTTGCCCTAAAATTGGTCATAGGGTTTCCCCCTGTTTTGTCCAAGTTTAAATTAAAAACAAAGTTTAAATCGCCTCCCAAAATAACATCACTAGTACTAAATTCAAGCAAATTGGATGATAACAGGTGAAAAAAATTTGGGTCATCAGTGTTGGGTCCGTAAACATTTACTAGGGTGAAAGCCTTATCAAAGAGTTTAACTTCAGCAATGATAAATCTGCCTGTAATTGAATGCCTGGATTTACAGACATTGACTTCTAAGAGAAGATTAAAAAGAATGCAAACACCACGGCTTTGAGATGAACCATGGCAAAAGATAGCTTGACCTCCCCAGTCATTCTTCCAGACAGAGGCATCCCTTTCTAAGCTGTGGGTTTCTTGTAAAAAGAATATGTCACCTGGGAGAGAATGAAGAAACGCAAATATTTTTCTCCTTTTTTTGGCCTGTCTAATTCCCCTGACATTATAAGAACAAAGCTTTATACAATACATTGGGACAGGGAAGTCTCACATACGCTAAACACTGTACACGGACCTGTACCTAATGCAATTGATTGTACACTAATACAAGTAGAATGTTTAAGGGCAAACGATGTAAAGCATAGAATATTGATGGCAAAGAAAAAAAGAAGTAAACAAAAAAACAAACACAAAAATAAAGTCAACAGCAGGCGACCGTCTGGGCTCCTGGCCAAAAAGCGGCGTCCGCGAAAAGTCTCCAAAATAAGACAAACAAGTGATCCCATCATGAGAGCAAAGAGATTGGGCATAACTCCATGATAGAAATGATTTTATCGAGAAGATAAATACTGAGTAAGCTTGTCACAAGAGATCACTAAAGAGTTGATAAAACAGAATTTCTTGGAGATGAATGATTAATGCTGGAAGTCATAAGGCTTTCCTGCTAAACCTCTCCATGCACCATTGTAAAAACGAAGTTTGGTACCATTTCGATAGAGCTCTTGGACTTGCAAGCGCCATTTTCGTTTTTCCTTCAGATCCTGTTTCGTTAGGTCCTCCACTATGTAATAATCTTTATCCGCAAGGGCTCTTCTGGCATTTTTTAAGATCTGCACCTTATCCTGAAAGAAGGAGACTTTGACAAGAAGGTGTCTCTCTTTTCCTTCCACAAATCTACCGTCTCGGTGGGCCCTTTCAATTTTGCAGGAAGGGATGCCTACCTCTTCTAAAATTTATTTATTTATTTATTTATTTATTTATTTATTTATTTATTTATTTATTTATAACTCTGGGGTATAATTCAGATGAAAAAGGTGGTCTCTTTGATTATCGAAAGTAATTCCCAAAACGGTAACTGGCCCCAATGTCCAGGCAAAGTGAAAATTTAATAGAAACTGTGGTTTTCGGCTAGCTAATGGACCCAATGGGAAGATACTGGTTTTATCATAGTTAACTTTCAATCCCGAGGACATCTGCAGTGAGTGGAAAACGGCAACAGTCTGACGAAGACTTTCTTCTGATCCATCTAAACAAATAGTAGTGTCATCAGCGTACTGTAGGATTTTTATCTCTCTTTCTAGAACAGTGATTCCCCGAATTGAAGGACAACTATTGATACGAATGGCCAAAATTTCAGCACAAATTATAAAAATGTACGGGCTGAGAGGAAAGCCCTGTCTAACTCCTCTTGATATTGTAAAGAAGGCAGAAGAAAAACCATTGTTTTGGACACAAGCAGAGGCATTTGAATAAAGTGCACGAACCCATCTTATAAAATCATCATTAAACTTGAAGAAATGTAAACAATCAAAAATAAAATTCCATTCTAGACGATCAAACGCCTTTTCAAAATCTACAAGGAGGAGAAAACCAGGTTTTTCATAATCTTGACAATAATTAATACAGTCTAATATGAAACGGATATTTTCACCAATAAATCTGTTTTTAATAAAGCCTGTTTGATTTGGGTTGATTATCGCGGATAAAATATTTTTCGTCCTGGAAGCCAGAGCCTTAGCTGCAATTTTATAATCAACATTTAATAAAGATATAGGGCGATAGTTTTTCACTAAGGTATGATCTTTATTCGGTTTGGGGATTAAGGAAATAATACTTCGCCCTTGCTCATCAGACATGCCCATGTTATCGTAGGCATAGTTAAGTGAATTGAGAACCAAATTTCCAATAGTGGGCCAAAACGTTTTGTAAAATTCAGCTGAAAATCCGTCACACAATCCGTCAAAGTAGGTTAAATTTATGGTCCACTAGAGAGCTGACACCAATAGGGCGGATCACTATTGTGAAAACTTGAGCTATCTCACAGTTGGTTTTTTTATTTCAGATTTTGCCTGACCCTCCACGAACTTTTATTAAAGAACTCGGGACTATCATATTCCGTTTTATCTGGGCAGGCCGTCGAGATAAAATTAAACGTAGTACCTTAATTGGTTCATTTGAGCAGGGGGGTTTAAAGGCACCGGATATCAATTCTTTTATTAAAAGTCTCAAATGCACCTGGGTTAATCGTTACACTAATGATACCCCTGCTGACTGGAAATTATTTTTCGATTTCTATCTCCAAGCTTATGGAAAGCGTTTTCTTTTTAATTGTAATTTTCAGATTAATGATATTTTACTCGACAATTTATTTTTGAAGGATGTGTGTAAGGCTTGGTCTACTTATTCTTACAGGTATCCGACTGATAATTTTGAGAATGAAATTATATGGAATAATTCCTCAATTAAAATAAATGGTAAACTGTTGTTTTATAATTTTATGTATGAAAAGGGGGTAGTAAAGGTTGCTGATTTAATGAATAATGTTAACCATCCTTTATCACTTATCAATTTCAGGAGGAAATTTTCGCTTCATACGTTTCCCTTTACTTTGTATTACGGTATTATCTCAGCAATTCCTAGACATTGGAAAGAAAACTTTTGTATTCAGAATGTTAATCTTGCTGAGGATGATGTTTCAGTTAATGTTTATGAAGCTTCCGCTTACGCTTCCTTCTCGGTATATTTACAAATCACTAATAAATAGTATCACTGTGCCCCCGGTTGCAATTAATAAATGGAATAATAAGTCGCTCTCGGGGAAGAAAACAAAACGTTATGTATCTTTTGAGCGCTTACAGAGCGCATTTAGTTTTTGTAATTGGTTAATGTTATGATATGACCTGTGTATTGTTTTTATATATTATATAACATAAAGATCAAAATGTCGAAGGACAATTTTCCCTATGATGATTTAGGTGTTTTCTTTCTTAATCATGATTGCTTTCAAGTATTTCAATATTAATATGTTAAAGTTGTTAATTGTTTTGTACATAGTAACTGAATGGTTGAGTTCAGGGAAATTTGTTTCTCTTGATTGTATGTATTGCTTTTGTTTTTGAAATTGAATAAATGATGGAAAAAAAAAATAAATGGAATAATGAGTTTCAGCTCGATGATGGACAATGGCAGACCATATTCCGTATTCCGTTTGCTTCATTTACTGAGAGCAAGTTACGCTACTTTCAGTTTCGTTTCCTTCACCGCATTTTAGGGACTAATTATTTACTTGCTAGAATGAATATTACTGAAAATCCACGGTGTACTTTTTGCGGTGCTTATGATGAGACTATTGAACATCTGTTTTGGGAATGTATGCATACTTCTTCTTTTATTTTAGATGTAGAGCAATCGATTCTAGGTAGGCAGTTTATTCTAAGTAAACATGACATATTTTTCGGATACAATCTTATCTTACGCCACCTTTTCAATTTTCTTATCCTCCACTTGAAATACTATGTATTTAGTCAGAAACTAAAAAACGATATCCCAAGAGTAAATCACTTTATGTACAAATTTAAGTTTGCCTTGCATTTATTTATTTATTTATTTATTTATTTATTTATTTATTTATTTATTTATTTATTTTATTTGGACGACGAGGCTATGACGTCGCAGCTGTAAGACAGTTGTCAAAAAGGGCTCTAGATATTTCTTGTTTAGACGATACACTAGGTGTGACTTTCTCTTGTTGAAGACTCTCGTAAGTTTTTCTTGTTATCTCTGGATTTATTTTCAATGGCTGGGGGCAGAGGACGTCCAAAGGGAAGCCTAGGAAAGAAGAAACGCGAAGCTGCAGCCAGTCAGCAAGGCGCTCCCCTTAGCCTAAGCCCTCACCTAACACAATCACGTATAGCAAGGGCTCGAGATGACGACGAGTATTCAGATTCGGAAAGTGAATCTTACAACACAGTCACTGAGGTAAACTCATCAATTGAAAGATTACGTAACACATTTTTGTCTGAACTTCAGAGTTTGCAGAGAGACTTCAATAAAGCTATTGTTGACCTTAGAGAGGAGAATGCTAAGCTGAAGAGTGACTGTGAAAAACTTGAGAAGAGAGTCTCTAAACTAGAACAAGAAAAGACAACAATGTCTGAAACCATGAACAAACATGAACGTTTCTTGCGGAGAAACAACTTACGCATAGTTGGCGTCAAAACTGAACCTCAGGAAAATTGTATTGAAGTGGCCAAGAAGATTTTAGAGGAGGCAGGAGTTGCCGATTGTAAAATTGAGAGAGCCCACCGTGACGGAAAGCCTGCTAGAGGGAGAGACAGACACATTCTTGTTAAGGTTTCGTTTTACCAGGACAAACTCTCCATACTTCGAAATGCTAGACAAGCCCTTGCCTCCCGGGAGTACTATATTGTTGACGACTTAACCTTGCCGGATCTCCGTGAGAAAAGGAAATGGGGTCCACGAGTTCAGGAACTCTTTCAAAGTGGTACTAAGTTGAGATTTTCTGCCGGTTGTTGGAGATCAGGAGACGGAAGGCCATACAGTTTTTGAATTGGCACTTATTCCTAGTACATGAGGAACTTTCTTCCCCCTGAGGATTCCTTGATGGCCCCGGGCTTCATGATCGGGTAAGCTGGTGTTAATCGTATGATGGATGTTTCTTGTAATTTGAACAGTTTAATGTACATTTCTGAACCCTTCACCTTCCTGCTTTTTCTGAGGATTCCTTGATGGCCCCGGGCTTCATGATCGGGTTAGCTGGTGTTAATCGTATGATGGATGTTTCTTGTAATTTGAACAGTTTCATGTACATTTCTGAACCCTTCACCTTCCTGCTTTTTCTGAGGAGTTATTCACCAATTGGAGTTTGCCCACAGTATTTGACTTTGACATATTATCTTCTTCTTTGAGACTTAACTTTGTCGGATCTCCGTGTGAAAAGGGTTTGGGGACTACATATTCAGGAACTCTTTCAAGGTGATACTAGGTTGAGATTTTCTGCCAGCCTGTTGGAGATCAGGAGACGGAAGGCCATTTAGTTTTTTAATCGGAATTTATTCCTGTCACCTGAGAGACTTTCCACCACCCGAGGGTTCCTTGATGGCCCACTGGTTTCATGATCGGGTAACCTGGTGTTCATCGTGCAAGGATGTTTGTAATTTGCCCAGTAACATGTACTATTTCTGAACCCTTCGCCGTCCTGTTATTTCTGAGGAGGTATTCATCAGCTGAAGTTTGCCTACAGTAGTTGGCTTTGACATGTTATCTTCTCCTTTGACTTTTGTGTTTATCTGTTTTTCTTGTGTATGTGTGTCTTTTGTGGTTTACCAATCCAACTCTTTTTTTAGACCAACCGTAAGTAAGATAATTTTGTTTTTCTATGAAAAATGGAAGTGCAGTGTAGGTCTTTCATTGACTTGTGTTTTTATTATTATTATTATTATTTATTTGGTTGAATGATGGCCACTGATAACCTTAAAATTTGTTCCTACAATGTAAGAGGTCTAAGGCAGAATAAGAAAAGGAGACAGCAGTTTGCTTATTTACACCGTAATCACTCTCATATAGTATTTGTTCAGGAAACCCATAGTACTTTAGAAGACGAACGTATATGGCAAAACGAATGGGGTGGTAAAATTTTGTTTTCACATGGTACTGCTTTAAGTAAAGGTGTGGCAATTTTGTTTAATCCAATCCTCTCCTGTGCAATTCTTAAGTCTTACCGTGATAACCACGGGAGGTGTATCATTATTGATATCTCACTCGAGGGTTTCACTTTGACCCTTGCCTGTATTTACGGGCCTAATTTAGACAATGCTATGTTTTACAGTGAAGTTTCAAACGCTCTGAAAAGTTTTGACTGCAGTAACATTATCTGGGGTGGGGATTTTAATTTTGTGTTTAATCTAGCCCTAGACAAAATTGGTGGGATTGCTAGAACTAATTTTAACGCTCGTGATATGTGTTTAAGTATTATGGATTTTCATAACCTTGTAGACATTTGGCGTGAGCTAAATCCATTGCTAAAGGATTATACTTGGCATTCGAATATCAGTGATATTCATTGCCGACTTGATTTTTCTTATATCTAGGAACGTAACCCCCAATGTTCTAAATGTTGAATTTCTGCCACCTCTACAATCTGACCACTCTTTAGTGGTCTTCTCTATCCGCTTTGTTAAGGACAAGCGAGGTCCAGGTTATTGGAAGTTTAATAATTCATTGTTGGATGATCCGAAATTTAACGATTTAATTAATGATTGTATCAATGGTGAGCTTGAAAATGTTAGATTGTTAAGTCCCTCTGAAAAATGGGAACATCTTAAGTTTGTTATTCGTTCCAAGATTATTGCTTTCTCCAAGGAGAAGGCGAAAGATGCACGTTTTTATGAGAAAACTATTCTAAGTACAATCTCAGGACTTGAGAGGCAGATGTATGAAAATAACTCTGAGGATCTTCAACATAAGTTAAGGGACGCTCGTAATAAATTACTTAAGTTGTACGATGACAAATTTAAAGGTTTTATTATCAGATCGAAAGCCCGTTGGGTAGAAAATGGTGAGAAGAGCTCTAAGTATTTTTTCAACTTGGAACGTAGGAACAAAGCAAACAACAGTATTTCTTGTCTGAAAGGCAACGGTGATTCCGACATCACAAATCAAAAGGATATTCTCCATGAAATTTTAATTTTTTTCCGTAATCTCTATAGGTACAAACCTAGCACAGGTTCTTCTTTTTTTAGTACTATTCCAGCCTTCAATCCTTTAGGAAGTGAATACGATCCCAGTGTTTGTGATGGCCTTTTAACCGTTGACGAATGTTGGAATGCGTTAAAGTCCATGCCGAGTGGAAAATCCCCGGGCAGTGATGGTCTTTCGATAGACTTCTACAAACACAGAAAAAAAAATATTTATTTATTTATTTATTTATTTATTTATTTATTTATTTATTTATTTATTTATTTATTTATTTATTTATTTATTTATTTATTTATTTATTTATTTATTTATTTATTTATTTATTTATTTATTTATTTATTTATTTATTTATTTATTTATTTATTTATTTATTTATTTATTTATTTATTTATTTATTTATTTATTTATTTATTTATTTATTTATTTATTTATTTATTTATTTATTTATTTATTTATTTATTTATTTATTTATTTATTTATTTACGAGCCTGACATGGCGGGAGAGTAGTTGAAATCACTTTGGGCTCTCGAAGAATTTACCTTTTACGAAGGCATCGTCGCAAATATATCATTTTGCTCCTTACCATATGGTTTTTGGACATGTCAAAGTCAACTCAGGCTAAACGTGGGCGACCAGTTGGTTCATATGGTAAGAGAAAACGGGACGAACTTGCACGCCTTAGTCAGCAAGCCAGCTTAGGCTTTACACAGTCTGATCCTAACGTTAGTACATTAGGAGAAAGCATGTCTAACGTGGAATTGTTTGAGAGTGAGGGCGAAGACCTACCCTCAAAGTTCAGCAGAGTGCTCGATGAGGCTATGCAAAATATCTCTCAACAGTTGCAGGACTTAAACACCGAACTGAGAGGCATTGTGGATAAACATACCAAGCAAATTAAAGAACTTCAAAATCAAAATAAGAAGCTGAATGATAAAGTCAAAGACTTGGAACTTAAAGTACAGCAGCTACAGGGAGAAAGGCAGACTCAGGCTGACCAACTCAACAAGCAGGAACGTTTCTCGAGAAGGAACAATTTAAGAATTGTTGGAGTTAAAACAGAGGAAGGAGAACGACCAATTAACATAGCCAAGGAGATCTTCGCTAAAGCTGGTGTGGAAAATTGCCACATTGAGAGAGCGCATCGGGACGGGCGAGTCGTTGAAGGGAGGGATCGTCATATCCTGGTCAAAGTTTCGTTTTATATGGACAAAGTTACCCTTTTGCGGAATTCTCGCTCTCGTCTCTCAGAGGAAGATTATTTTTTGACTGATGACCTAACTGTGGTAGATCTAAAAGAAAAGAGGAAGCATTCCAGAGAGGTAGCCATGCTCTATCAACAGGGTACCAAACTACGATTCTATGGAGGGCGATGGAGGAAGTCAGGTGGTGAACCTTACAACTTCGATGACACCAATGAATAAATAAAAACCAAAACTGATTCTGGACTGCAACTAGACGATTTTTATAATCTTTGGCTAAGTTCTGTTCTTTTAGGAAGCCATTAATTTATATATGGATGATTTTCAAGCCCAAATCATATTTCTTCCTAGTCGGGCTTTTCGTTCTTTATGTCCAGCACGATTTCGTTTGTGTAGGACTTTTTCTTAATGGAGAAGGAACCGTTTTTCCCGTCGGGACTAACTATCTTTTCTTCCATTTGGATGGGATTCTTTTTACCTTTAACTATATCTCCTTTAATCGTGAATCTATGCTCTGTGTTCTTCCTATGTAAGTTCTGTCGTGTATTTACGATTTATTTTTCGTTTATCTTTTCTATTCGTGATACCCCTTTAAAGTGTAGTAATCAGCTTTATGGTATTTGCCATGGCAACCCTTAAATTCATTTCATTCAATGCTAGAGGACTCAGACAATCACAAAAACGCAGGCGATTGTTCTGTTACCTGCACAGACGCAAGCCAGATATAACCTTAATCCAAGAAGCACATAGCTGTCTCACTGATGAAAAATATTGGTCCAATGAATGGGGAGGCAAGATTCTGTTCTCTCATGGTTCTACAAGTAGCCGAGGTGTTTGTTTACTCTTTAATCCACACTTACAGTTTGAAATTTTGAAACGAACTACCCATATGCACGGAAGGTACTTAATAGTAGATTTGAAGATTGTGGATAAAATAATTACTGTGATTGGAATATATGGTCCGAATGTGGACAACCCATCGTTTTTTAAGGATTTATCAAATGAATTAAGCAACTTCCATTGTGATTCTATAGTTATGGCTGGTGACTTCAACTTTGTGTTTAATCTGGATCTAGATAAGGTAGGAGGCTTACGTAAGACCAATTTTAAGTCTAGAGATGAATGTTTAACAATAATGACCATTTTCAATTTAGTAGATATTTGGAGAGAAAAAAACCCATTGCTCAGATTATACACATGGAGTTCCAACATCACTCCTGGTATTCATTGCAGATTAGATTTTTACTTGATATCCCGTAATATGGAACACAATGTAGATGACGTCTCTTTATCACCTGGTATCCAATCAGACCATTCTTTTATATCATTGTCCTTTAAGCTTACTTCAACAAGTAGAGGTCCAGGATATTGGAAATTTAACAACTCCCTTTTAAACGATGCCCACTTCACCAAAATCATAAATGATATTATTCGTAATGATACCGAAAATCCAAATTCACTTAACCCTTCTGTACGATGGGAAAATCTTAAGTTTAAGATTCGCTTGGTTGCTATAAGATATTCTAAGCAAAAGGCTACTGAGAGACGTCTTCAAGAACAATTACTTACAAGTAAAATTTCAGAACTAGAGCAAAAACTCTATTCGACTGAATCCCCTGAGATTCGATCCCAACTTGCAACAGCACAAAATGATTTACTGTATTACTACGATTATAAACTGAAGGGGACAATTATAAGGTCAAGAGTTAGATGGGTTGAAGATGGTGAAAAAAACAGTAAGTACTTCTTGAATTTGGAGAAACGAAATAAACAATGTAATTACATTCGAAAACTCTCAGACCAGGAGGGTCGTCTCATAAAAGACGACGGGGATATACTTAAAGAAATTCGTCTTTTTTATAGTTCTTTATATAAATCAAATGACACGTCAATTGATACTTTTCTTGATAATTTAGATCATCCTTATCTCGGCGTAGACGATTCTAAGCTCTGTGATGGTGAACTTACTTTACATGAATGTTCTACTGCACTTAATCTTCTAAGTAATGATAAAGCTCCGGGAAGTGATGGTTTCACGACCAACTTTTATAAACATTTTTGGCATTTAATAGGTCATCTTGTTGTTGATTCTATTAATCATGGTTACAATACAGGCTGTCTCTCTCCGGAACAGTCTCGTGGAGTAATCACCCTTATCCCCAAACCTGGAAAGGACTCATCATTACTTAAAAATTATCGACCTATATCTCTGTTAAATACAGACTACAAAATTGGGGCTAAGGCAATTGCTGCAAGAATGAAATTGGTAATTGATAATCTTATTGGTCCAAATCAAACTGGTTTTCTAAAAGGTAGGTTTATAGGTGAAAACATAAGGTTTGTTTTAGATGTAATTAATCATACTAGCGAATTTAATATACCGGGATTTCTGTTTTTAATCGATTTTGAAAAGGCTTTTGACAAGTTAGAATGGGAATTTATATACGCTACTCTCTCCTTTTTCAATTTTGGAAATAGCTTTAAACATTGGGTTAAAACATTTTACAATAATGCCCAAGCATGCGTTTGTAATAATGGCTATTCTTCCGGGTTTTTTTCAATCCAAAGAGGGGTGCGGCAGGGATGTCCCCTAAGCCCGTACCTTTTTATTTTGTGTGTAGAGACCCTTGCACTTACTGTGCTTCAGTCATCTAATATTAAAGGTATTTCAATAAGTGGTTCTGAAACTCGTATTCTGCAATATGCTGATGACACCACATTTATACTTGATGGTAGTAAAGAAAGTTTAAATGAATTGTTACGTATTCTCAATAATTTCTATAGATCGTCTGGTTTGAAGATTAATATTTCTAAATCCCATTTGTTCCCTTTAGGCCCTTTTGTTGGTAAAAAACCAGTTTTCCTCTCCGACTTAAACATAGACATTACCTTGGGTCCAGTTACAATGTTAGGTGTCACTTTTACTCACAACGGGGATGACCTTTTTCCTCTCAATTATCAGCCCAAGCTTTCAAGGCTCAAGAGCATTCTTCGGGTTTGGGCCAGTCGCGATCTAACTCCCATAGGTCGTAATATTATTGTTAAAACTTTTGGCTTATCCCAGTTGGTTTATCTCTTCCTAGTATTACCTAATCCCCCGAAGTCTTTCATTAGAGAGCTCGAGCAAGTTATTTTTGACTTTATTTGGGGTGGGAACCCTGATAAGGTTAAACGCTCTGTGATTATTAACCCTGTCAACGCCGGCGGTTTAAAGGTTATTCATGTCAATAGTTTTATTAATAGCCTCAAGTGTACCTGGATAAAACGCTATTGTAACAATTTACAAGGCCCGTGGAAAATTTTCTTTCATATAAGTTTAAAGAAATATGGCTGCAACCTCTTATTTAAATGCAATTGTCTGCAAAGTGAAGTTACACATATCCGAAATATTTTTGTCAGAGAAGTTGTACAATCATGGTGCAATATTTCATATACATCCCCTACAGAGGACTATGGCAGTCAAATATTGTGGAATAATTCTGATATTCGGATGAACGGTAAAATTGTGTTTTATAATTCGTTGTTTGAAAAGCATGTACTCTATGTAAGAGATCTTTTTGATAGACACGGTACCCCCTTATCTTTTGAAAATTTTAAGCGTAAATTTGATGTAACAGGTCTACCTTTTACATTGTATCACGGATTGATACATAGTATTCCGAACAGTTGGAGGGGCTCAATTACTAGTAATGATGGTAGTAATCAAAACATAAACGAAGGTTTTTTTGAAAATTTTTTGAAATCACCTAGGTGTTCACAGTTTATTTACAACAAGTGCTTAGAAACGATTGCCGAGAAACCAACGGCCATAAAGAAATGGGTAGTCAGCTTTAAAAACTTGACTGACCAGGATTGGTCCAATATTTATTGTACTCCTTGGCTCTCTACCACAGAAGCCAAGCTGCAGTATTTTCAGTTTAGATTAATCCATAGAGTCCTCCCAACGAATAGATTGCTTTGCTTAATGGGTAAGGCTGAATCCCCTTCTTGTACTTTTTGCAATATTGATGAAGAAACAATAGATCACATTTTTTGGAATTGTAGCTATACCACACAATTTATTAAAGCGGTGGAACTTTTGTTATTTAATAAACATTTTGTTTTCTCAAGACAAAGTTTCTTTTTTTATTTTGAAAAGACCAGTCATCCCTACAATTTTTTAGCTCTTCATATGAAAAACTATATTTTTAATTGTAAAAGAATGAAAAGTATACCTGAGGCAAATGAATTTTTCTATAAGTTTAAATTTGTGGTCAAAGTGGAAGAGTATAAAAAAGTAAGGAAAAAGAAAAATGTAAATATTGATAATATCAGAGAGGCATTTGCCTCCTGTCCTAGTTTGTTTGATTAATATATTGAAGGGAGTGTTTTCTAGCATTGATGTTTATGTAAATATATCTCGATT
Source organism: Holothuria scabra (assembly GCA_037179385.1). NCBI lineage: Eukaryota > Metazoa > Echinodermata > Holothuroidea > Aspidochirotida > Holothuriidae > Holothuria > Holothuria scabra. The sequence goes on along the minus strand of CM074201.1, from coordinate 26,748,832 downwards.
ATATTAGGGTTATCACAAGATTTTTAAGTTTGCAAATTTTATTTGAACATCATTTTGTAACACAACGTTTGTTTTTGGAGAACTTGAAAATGAATAAATGGAGATAAAAAAAAAAAAAAAAAAAAATATTTATTTATTTATTTATTTATTTATTTATTTATTTATTTATTTATTTATTTATTTATTTATTTATTTATTTATTTATTTATTTATTTATTTATTTATTTATTTATTTATTTATTTATTTATTTATTTATTTATTTATTTATTTATTTATTTATTTATTTATTTATTTATTTATTTATCTATCTATCTATCTATTTATCTATTTATTTATTTTTTTTTTCTTTTTCCAACTCTTTTATTGATTTTTTTCATATTTTTTTCACGTTCTGATTCATAACCATTTTTTTTTTCTTCACCGCAGTGTAATCGAATATACAATAGTTAAGGTTATCTACATAATTATACAAGTTACATATAACCAAAGAAAAAAAAGTAGAAATAAATGCACAATGTAGATCAACAAATATAGTAGAATAAAGATTTAGTATTAACATGTAGGTTGCATGCCACGATAGATAACACCACTTCTTAAATACCTATCTGTGATAAATCTAATCGGCTACAATGGAGGGATATAACATGCGTCTTTTAAAAGGGCAACAGAGAGCAGGACAAAGCAAGCAACGGAGCAAAGCTAATTCATGAGTTGCGGCAATGAATAGGAGAAGCATTTTTTAAGAACGTTAAATCTAGTGCGAAAAGATACGGGGGAATTTCTTTTCAGTGCAATACACTTTTCTACATTAAAAATAAATTTGAACTTGTAAAAGAACTCATTCGCATCGGGTTTTCTGTCATCGAGCTTACAACTAAAGATATAATATTTAATGTGAAAAATGTAGAAATTAAATGGATGAAAACTGGTCGTCAGTTTACCAAAAAAATAATCTTGCCTTGACAACTTAAATTGTGAACCAAAAAAAGTTGCTCGCAATCTAACAAAAACGAAGAAGTAACATGACATGACCAAAAGAGATGTTCAATTGACTCTGTCTCATTAACACAAAATGTACAAACAGGGGAATCTTTCTTACGCATTAAGTGCAATAACTTATTAGTACCTAATATACGATGGAGAAACCTGAACTGGAAATAATGAACTTTAGCTTCAAGACGAGTACGAGAGGGGCTAGTAAAAATTAGTGCCCACTCATCCTCACTAAAATCAAATGAAACTGCCCATTTCTTACAAGCAATTGGAAAATGAGAAATTTTATTAACAAGGTGAGGGTAGAGTAAACGAGAGACTGAGGTTATCGAAAAAATCGCCTCACTAAAATCTATATCCTCACTTGTTTCCTTGGGATCATTAAATAATTCATTCTTCCAAGACCTAGGAATTGCAGAGCAAATTCCGTAAAATTTTGTAAAAGGGTATCTAACCTTATATTTCTGAATGAAAGTCTCATATGAAATGCGATTACCATTACGCATATACAATTGTCTAACATATGATAAACCTGCTTGGTGAAGCATTTTATGGTATAATATCACATTATCGACTTTAATGAAACTATTATTCCAGATCAACTGATCCCCAAACTTACGAGTAGGTGGCTTAAAAGTGACATGACTCCAAGCAATACAAATTTGTCTTATAAAAGTATTACAGATAGATGATACATCATTCTCCTGAAAATTACATTTAAATAAAAACTCATTACCAAAAGACGCGAGTGAGTTATCAAAGAAGATCTTCCAGTACCCTGTTTGATTGGGATCACAATATCTCCTAACCCAAGATGTTTTGAGTGCATCGGCAAAAGATGGAATGTGAACAATTTTTAACCCCCCTCTTTGAACTGGATTTATCATTGTTAAGCGTCTAACTTTATCAGGATTGCCGCTCCAAATAAACTCAAAAATAGCACTCTGAACCAGGTTTAGAAATGAAGTAGGAGGGGTTGGCAACACTTGGAAAAGAAAAACCAACTGACTAATTGCAAAAGATTTCACAATTGTGTTCCTGCCAATGGGTGTAAGATCCCTGCTATTCCAGACTTTCAATTGATGTTTAAGTCGTGACAATTTCTTCTCATAATTCAATCGAAAAAGGTCGTCGCCATGATGTGAGAAGGTAATACCCAAGTAGGTTACTGGTTCCCTCGAAATAATCAAATTAAGTTTGTCGATATAACGAGGATAATTTATGACAAAGGGGCCCAGGGGGAAAAGTTTACTCTTATCATAATTAATTTTAAGACCAGATGAACCTTTAAATTTCTTAAGACAATTAATTAAAGCACACATACTATCCTCGTCTCCATTTAAGAAAAACACTGTATCATCAGCATACTGAAGTAGCTTATATTCATTACCCAAAATATTAATACCTCTTATTTGCCTGTCATATAAAACATATCTAGCAAGAATATCTGCGCAAATTATAAACAAATAAGGACTTAGAGGACATCCCTGTTTCACTCCCCTCTCAATAGGAAAAAACCAGTGGCAAAACCGTTATTGAGAACACAGGCAGTGCTTCCCCATAAAGAACGCCGACCCACCGGCGAAAGCTCTCATTAAAATTACAATAAATTAGACTGTTATGAATAAAATCCCAGTTCAGGCTATCAAAAGCCTTTTCATAGTCAATGAAGAAGAGAAAGCCCGGAACCCTATGATGAGATGTAAAATTAATTAAATCAAGTATGAAACGGATATTCTCACCTATAAAACGACCTTTTCTAAATCCAGTCTGGTTGTCTCCAATAATATTTGTAAGCACAGGTTTTAATCTAGAAGCCAGGACCTTTGCAGCAATCTTATAATCAGTATTGAGGAGACTGATAGGCCTGTAATTAGTAAGAGATTTATGATCTTTGTCGGGTTTAGGAATTAGTGTAATGATACTTCTACTTTGCTCAGAAGAAAGAGAGAATCGATTGTAGGCATAATTAAGAGAATCAACTACACATTTTCCAATTAAAGGCCAAAAGTGTTTGTAGAAGTCTATCGAAAGACCATCACTGCCCGGGGATTTTCCACTCGGCATGGACTTTAACGCATTCCAACATTCGTCAACGGTTAAAAGGCCATCACAAACACTGGGATCGTATTCACTTCCTAAAGGATTGAAGGCTGGAATAGTACTAAAAAAAGAAGAACCTGTGCTAGGTTTGTACCTATAGAGATTACGGAAAAAAATTAAAATTTCATGGAGAATATCCTTTTGATTTGTGATGTCGGAATCACCGTTGCCTTTCAGACAAGAAATACTTTATTTATTGATTGATTGATTGATTGATTGATTGATTGATTGATTGATTGATTGATTGATTTATTTATTTATTTATTTATTTATTTATTTATTTATTTATTTATTCATTCATTCATTCATTCATTCATTCATTCATTCATTCATTCATTCATTCATTCATTCATTCATTCATTCATTCATTTATTTATTCATTCATTTATTTATTTATTTATTTATTTATTTATTTATTTTATTTTTTTTTTGCCATCATTTATTGAGCTACAATTAATTATATACAATCACATCATTATCTTCAGTTACAAACAATTTACATATGTACAGAGTTCAATATATGAAACACCACTACTACAATACTGCATTAAAACAAATATTTATTTATTTATTTATTTATTTATTTATTTATTTATTTATTTATTTATTTATTTATTTATGGTTCGAGCCTGACATGGCGCCGTAGCAACATCAACTTCCACGTGAGCTCAAGATATTCGTCGGAAAGATAAATGTCCTTACATATCCAACCTTGTTTTTCGTGATTCTTAAAAGTCTTAACCTTCAAGTACCTTCCAGCTAGGAAAAATGCCTGTTGGAAGACCTAAGGGTAGCTTAGGAAGGAAAAAACGTCAGGAGGCTGCCTCCCAACAAAGCCTAAGCTCTATCCTATCACTGGATAGGGATAGAGATGACGACTCGGAGTCTGACGTTGAAGCTAGCCAGACCAAAAGCACGATACATTCCCTGGGAAAGAAAATCCAGAGAGTCAGAGAAAGACTATTGAAAGAATTTGAAAGCCTGCAAGAAGAATTCTCTAAAGCCATTGATGACCTCAGAAAGAGTGTCAGGGAATTGAATGCAGAATCCGATGCATTGAAAGAAAGGTGTGATTCGTTAGAAAGGAAGGTACAACAACTTGAGGCGGACAAAGCAAAACAAGCCCAAGATATCAACAAAAACGAACGGTTTTCCAGGCGAAATAACATTAGAATAGTGGGATATCCAACTGAAGAAAATGAAGAGTGTCAGAACATTGCAAAGAAAATTTTAGAGGAAGTTGGAGTACCTACATGCAAATTGGAACGGGCACATCGAGATGGAAGGTTGGTCGCCGGTCGCGACCGCCATCTCCTAGTCAAACTTTCTTTTTACCAGGACAAGATTATGGTTATGAAGAAAGCCCGTCAAGCCTTGACCGGAAAACCATATTATATTGTAGATGATCTCACGAAAGCAGATCTTATGGAAAAGAGGCGTTGGAAGAAAGAAGTACAGGACTTATTTAATAGGGGCACTAAATTACGTTTTTCAGGGGGATGCTGGCGAGGTAACGATGGGCGGCCCCATGCCTTCGGTGCAGTCCAGTAGGCTGGTGGACATATTATCTAGTTGAGAGCGTCTTGTGTTTATTACACTCTCTTGGAACAGCGTGGCATAATTATATTACCGTTTACAGCTCATAAATCGCCGTGTCTTGTTTCAACGCATGATGTTTGGGGATTGTGTTGTACCACCAATCCTTTTTCATATGGGAGCTTATACCAGCTTTTATTCCATCCTTAATGAGTTAATGTGCTGGTGTGTCATCCCACTTGGATTGACTCTTTTGTGTTTTTGTGTTTGTTTGTTTGTTTATCTCTGTGTTCATCCTCCAATTGTTACGAAGACCATCGCCTGCTTCATGAATATATTTGCTTGTTTGTCTTTAAATGGTTGATGACCTTACAATATTAACTTACAATGCGAGAGGTCTACGGAATCATAACAAAAGACGACGTTTATTTTCGTACCTTCACCGGTCAAAGTCTCATATCTCCTTCATACAGGAAACCCATAGTTTACCAACGGATGAAAAAATATGGAAAAATGAATGGGGAGGAAACGTTATTTTCTCGCATGGTACTCATGACAGCTGTGGTGTCTCGATTTTATTCAACCCCACCGTGGATTTTGAAATTAAAAAGTGTGTAAACCATGATGGAGGAAGATTTATTATAGCTGAAGTAACTCTCACTAATAAAAATTTAACAGTCGTCGCTTTATACGGACCTAATATAGACACCCCAAGCTTTTTTGTCCAACTCTTCAACAGTATTACAACGTTTTCTACGGAGAACTTGATCATAGGCGGGGATTTTAATTTCGTCTTTATATTAGCCCTAGATAAAAAGGGTGGACAGCAAAGAACCAACTTCAAAGCAAGGAATGAGTGTTTGTCTTACATGACTGGTTTGTCTCTCATCGACATCTGGAGAGAAAGGAACCCTCGAAGCAAAGGCTTTACCTGGTCCTCTAACATTTTATCAGGTCTGCATTGTCGGTTAGATTTTTTTCTAATTTCGTGACACATGTTACATTCTGTAAAAGACGTTTCTCATTCCCCAGGGATCCAATCGGACCATTCTTTTGTCAATCTGTCACTTAGTCTTTTTACTGAAAAACGAGGTCCAGGTTGCTGGAAATTCAACAATTCCTTACTCCAGGACTCAGATTATTTGGATATTATCACTAACGTCTTTAATTCTTTTGAAGAAACCAATACCTACTCGAATCCTTCATCACGTTGGGAAGGCCTAAAGTTTATTTTACGTAAGGAGAGTATGAAGTTTGCAAAGGGACAAGCGAAAGCAAGGAGGCGGAGGGAAAACGAGCTCACAAGTGAAGTTGCTAATATAGAGCAGACACTATATACTGTATATCTGATTCTACTGAAGTTCGAACTAAACTTAACGATGCTCGCAATGAACTTCTCTTATTCTACGACATCAAACTTCAAGGTACCATCATTCGATCCAGGGCTCGCTGGGTCGAACAGGGAGAAAAGAACACTAAATATTTTCTTAACCTAGAAAGACGTAATAAGATTTGTAATACTATCCATAAAATTTGTGATGATAATGGAAATACGTATATTAATGGAAAATCTATTTTACACAATATTAAATGTTTTTACGAGAATTTATATGTTAGCAATACCTGCTCCCCACAGTTAATTTTGGATGATATCCCCCCTTCCCCCTTTAGCAATGATGATTTTTCTACGTGTGAAGGTGAATTGGATCTGAATGAATGCAGCCTATCTCTTAATTCCTCCAAAAACGATAAGTCTCCTGGAAGTGACGGGCTTTCTGTAAATTTCTATAAAACGTTTTGGCATCTCATTGGTAATTATATAGTTGACTCTTTATATTATGCTTACTCCCATAACGGGCTTTCTTACGAGCAGTCTAGAGGGATAATTACCCTCATCCCTAAACCCGATAAAGATGCCAATCTCTTGAAAAATTACAGACCAATTTCACTACTGAACACGGACTATAAAATTGGGGCAAAAGCGATTGCGACAAGGCTTAAGCGTGTCATTAGTAATATTATTAGCCCAAATCAAACTGGTTTCCTACAGGGTCGTTTCATCGGAGAAAATGTTCGTTTTGTTTTAGACCTCACTGATCACACCAATCGCAAAAACATGTCAGGATTTTTGTTATTTGTAGACTTTGAGAAGGCTTTCGACAGTCCGGGAGATTCTCCGAAAACGGAGAACTTCAAATTCTCCGTTTTCGGAGAATATTTAAGCGCCATTTTGAAATTTACCCACAATGCTGCACTATTTACACAATAAAAAACATAAGGTTCGATCTTTGAAACCATTCTGGAAAATTAGTACCTGCCTAGGAAAGGTCAAAACCTGAATATTCGTGTCGCTGAAATTGTTATCTACAACTTTTCCGTGCACTAAATGGAAGTCCACCGTGCCAATTTTGAGAAAATACCGATTAAGGTAGCGGGCCACTAATTATAAGTCCCATTGACTTACACACTAAATTAGGCTACTTCCGTGCCCCCTAGCTCCCAGTAGAAGTTTTCAACCAGGACATGCTACCCCTCTGATCGAAGCCCACAATCTCGACTTCCATGGCACTTTCAAATTTCCATACCATGACCATTGAAATTTTGAGCTAGGGAGCCTTGAACGATAGGGATGTGTTTCCCGCCGTAATAGCTACTCAAAAACGGCATTTCACAGAGCGGAGTAATACAATAAAAAAAATGGCACTAAAATTGGTCAGATTGCCTCGAATTTTGCACAGTATGTATTTCAACTCATTGTCTACAAAATCCAAATGCAAAAATGATCATATTTTGTAAGTAACACAGTCACAAACAACATCCCATAAATTTTTTATGGCGCTTTGTCTGTCAGTAAACATTTTCCTGGACATGTGTATTGGAGTTAGTGGCCCGCTACCTTAAAGTAATGACACTTTTCGATGACCCTCATTAACAGACGCAGTACAGTCGTCGCTGCCGTTGCACATGTCGCTATTGTATGGTCGTTAATTGGTGTCCGCACAAAGAGAACGCGTTCCTTCATAACCCTTTGTTTGAGAGCTCAGTATATTACACGAACTTAAAAAGAGTTTCCATATGCTTTAAATTTTCAGTTTGAGTACTGCTAATTTCCTCAGTCTTCATGGATAATTTTAGGTGTAAGGAATTCAACCCTAGAATATGGCACGTTGACGAGTGTAAACAGTACTACAGTAATCCTACACACTAAACAGTTCAGACTACTGTTCCCAGTTCACGTTACTCTAAACTGCAGCTGTGCGGCATTTGAATGAAACACGAGATAAACTTACAACAATAAGAATGAATCACTGAGGATGAGTTCTTGTTACCCGTTCTAGTTATCTTTTCACACCTTACTGTATAAAAACGGTCCTACGAAACATCACAGTGTGCGTTCGCTTCGTTAGTGGTATACTGTTACAGGATGCATCATATGTGTTTGTCTGAGAAGCAACGGCTGTTACGAGAATAAGGCTCTAAATATTTACACAACACTTTGCATAGAAATTCTTCAGTTTTGGAGAAAGTGAAGTTCTCCGATAACGGAGAATCTCCCGGACTGTTTGACAGGTTAGAATGGAATTTTATCATAAGTTGCCTACGCTACTTTAAATTTGGCCAGTTTCATTCAATGGGTTTACAGTACACCTTTTACAGCAATGCTACTTCATGTGTTTGTAACAATGGACACTCTACAGGTTTTTTTCCTGTGAGACGAGGCGTACGCCAAGGTTGTCCACTCAGTCCGTACCTTTTCATTTTGTGCACTGAAGTATTAGCTATCTATACAAGCCGGAGCAGACTAAAGGGTATTATGGTTGAAGGTAAAGAAACAAAACTTCTCCAGTATGCTGACGACACTGCTTTTATACTTGATGGCAGTCGTGAATCTCTTGATGAGACCCTTCAAATTCTTAACTTGTTTGAAAGAGCATCCGGTTTAACTATCAACACTTCTAAGTCAATTTTTTTCCCTCTCGGTACTTTCATCCAGAGACCCCCTGAATTTGTTCACTTATACACCCTTAAATTCTCTTCTGGTCCAGTTAAAATGTTAGGCATCACTTTTAATCATAATGGCAACGATCTCTTCAGGCTAAATTTCACTCCAAAGTTATCTAGACTTAAAAGTTGTCTTCGAGTTTGGTCTACGAGAGACCTAACCCCGGCCGGCCGTACTCTTTTGGTCAAAACTTTTGGATTATCACACTTAGTTTATCTTTTTATAACTCTTCCCGACCCACCTCCCTCTTTTATCAAGGATGTTGAGAAAGTTTTATATGATTTTATCTGGGCGGGTAACCAAGATAAAGTTAAAAGGAGTTGCATTATCAATAATTTCAATAAAGGGGGTCTGAAGGTAGTTCATATTCCAAGTTTTATAAAAAGCTTAAAATGTACGTGGGTTAAGCGGTATTGTGATAATAGTGAGGGAGTTTGGAAAGTGTTCTTTGATGAAAGTTTGTCTGCTGTGGGAAGAAAGCTTATTTTTCAATGTAACTGTAAATCTAATGATCTTCCCGTTATTCCTAATCAATTTGTTTATCATACTGTGAGAGCTTGGCTGGATGCAACTTTTCATTTACCTGTTGAAAATTTTGGAGATCAAGTTGTATGGAATAATAACTATATCCGCAAAAACAATATGCCGGTCTTCTATGATTTTATGTTCAGTAATGGCGTTAAGTTTGTTTCCGACTTTTTCAATAATGATGGTAACCCGCTAAGTTATCAGTCTTTTAGGGAGAAGTTTCATTTAAATGATTTCCCGTTTACAACATATTGTGGCCTTATCCGCAGTATTCCTGTGCATTGGAAAGAGTCTGGTTGTTTTCCAAGTAACATAAATAATTCTTGTATAGAATTCTTAGATAAAATTCTACAGTAAAATCGTACTTCACAATTGGTGTACAGGACCAAGTATCTGGCTAAAGTCGCTGCGGAACCTACAGCGCTTATAAAATGGAAAACAGAGTTTCCCCACATAACCACTGAAGAATGGGATGGAATATTTGTCATGCCATGGCAATCAGTCTCAGAAACCAAACTCTCCTACTTTCAATTCCGTTTCCTCCACAGAATTCTCCCTACGAATAAACTCTTAACTGTAATGGGTATTTCTGAATCTGAGTTATGTTATTTTTGCAACTCTAAGACTGAAACACTAAGTCATCTTTTTGCTGAATGTAATCATGTAGCTTCATTTTTAAGTGATGTTGAAACTTTTTTGTTTGGTTCTGAAATTCATTTTTCAAAAGAGGATATCTTTTTTGGTTATCAAAAGCAAAAGCTTCATCCTTATAATTTCCTCATTCTCCACCTAAAATATTTTATTTTTAGCATGAAATGTCAAAATAAGAATTTAAATTATGTTGACTTTCTGCATAAATTTCAATTTGCCCTTCGAGTAGAGAAGCATATTTATGTAAACAGTAAAAAACGAGGTAAAGGTGTTATAAACTTCATGGATCTTAAAGATGCTTTTGCACACTGTAATTTCTTCTCAGACATTTAAAAGGGAATTGTTGGGAGATACTGTACGTAGGACTCGCTCTGGTGGTCCCTAAAATCGACTTGCCTCTTTCCAGGTATTCATGTTTACTGATGCGTTTAGACTCACGCGTATAACTATTCGCTTTCTCCCGCTCACTGTTATTTTCTTCTTGAATTGTTATGTATTGTGATATGCAGCCCACTGTTAAAACACCTTTATTCGATTTTGGGTATTTATTGACTTTTTGTAAACATTTCTTGCATTGTTTGAGCTATTTTACGCAATACCTACCATGTAAATATTAGTCATACAGCCAATCTTTAAGCACGATGGTAAATATTATAAAATAAGGAAATTCAAAATTCAATACAAACATGGAGGATAAAAAAAAATATATTTATTTATTTATTTATTTATTTTGGACGAGCCTGTGATGGCGGTATAGTCAGTACACAAGCCTAAGGGCTCTCGATATTTTTTACTCTTACGCTCAATTCCAGAAGAATTTTTCTTAAACTTGTGCTCAGCTGGTTTATTAATCTGGTATATCATGAGTCAATCAAGCCAACGAGGTAGGGGAAGACCTCCCAAAAAGAAGAAAACTGAGGCAGATAGAACCCAGTTGAAATTGACACGCCTAGCCAGTAGCCTAACGCAAGCGGCTAGTACCTACACTGAGGAGGATTCCGACGAGGAAAGCACAGCTGAGGTACTCACTAGTAGTTTAGACGCGGCCATTGACAAGATATTTACAGAGCTTAACAAAATCCGTAATGAATTTAAACGCGCCATTGACAGACATTCCAAAGAAATTGAAAGTCTCAAGGCGGAGAATGGTAAGCTAAAAGAGAAGTGTGAGCTCTTAGAAGGGAAGGTGGCCGATCTTGAGAACTCAAAAGATAACCATGCTGAGGAGATAAACAAATTGGAACGGTTTTCAAGGAGGAGCAATTTGCGAATAGTAGGATACAAGACTGAAAACGATGAAAATTGTCTCGAGATTGCCAAGGAGGTCTTTCGTAAAGCTGGAGTAGCAGACTGTCGTATAGAGCGAGCCCACCGGGACGGAAAGGTATGGAATGGAAGGGATCGGCACATTTTAGTAAAGGTGTCGTACTACCAAGACAAAATTGCAGTTCTCAAGAATCAGAGACATGCTCTACAAAATGAACCCTTCTTTGTTATCGAAGACCTCACCAGAGTCGACCTAGCGGAGAAACGAAAGTGGGCAAAACGAGTATCGGAGCTCTACCAAGATGGAGTGAGATTGCGTTTCTCTGGGGGAAGATGGCGGTCCTCAAACGGAAAACCGTATGATTTCACCTGATTTATCCCGCTTGAAATTTGCTCCAGCAAAGTTCATTTCATGTTTTGATGTTGCCGTCAGTATGGCTTGCAGTAACGTATATCCTTTAACTTTGCATTCCTGTTTACCTATGAGCTTTTTATCTTCAACTTGACTTTGGATTTCAACTTTCAATTAATTTACAGTAGGAATGACACTGGAATTCTCATCTTTCATCATGTTTTTGTCAGCCCAGGCGTTCTCGTCCTTTTCCCAGCACATTTTTTGTGCCGGATATTCCTGATGGTTAAGGATCTGCTTTTTCAGAAGGCTTCGACCATCCCAGTTTCCATTTGGATTGATTGTTTTTTATTTCTTCTTTATTCTCCTATGACTATGGATCTTTATACGACGTATTACTCATGTAAGTACTGTGACAACTTTGTAAAGTTAATGACTCTTGGCTACATTGTGTGTGGTGTTTCTTTAAAATCTATTATGCAATTTACTCCACCATTTACTTGATGTCGACATTAAAATTTCTATCATTTAATGCTAGAGGGCTTAGGCAACCAAAAAAGCGCAGACGGCTATTTGCTTATCTACACAGACGCAAATCAGATGTTGTTTTAATTCAAGAATCACATAGCTGCTTAAATGACGAAAAATATTGGTTAAGTGAATGGGGAGGTAAAATCCTTTTCTCACATGGGTCGACTAGTAGTAAAGGTGTCTGCATTTTATTTAGTCCACTTTTACATGCAGATATTTTAAAGCAGTCTATTTGTAAGTATGGAAGGTATCTCATTGTTGATGTTAAATGTTTGGATTGTGTTTTGACAATTGTAGGTATTTATGGTCCTAATAACGATAACCCGTTTTTTTTAGAGAGCTATGCAATGATTTATATAATTTTCAGGGTGATACTATTATTATGGCAGGTGATTTTAATTTCGTCTTAAACCTGGATTTAGATAAGGCAGGGGGGTTACGAAAAACAAATTTTAAAGCTAGAGAAGAATGCCTTTCTTTAATGTCAGTATACAATCTTGTTGACATCTGGCGGGAAAAAAACCCTCTCTCAAAACACTATACTTGGAGCTCTAATATTACCCCTGGGATTCACTGCAGACTGGATTTCTTCCTAGTCTCCCGCAGTATCCAGCACTCGGTGTCAGATGTGTCTTTTCTACCCGGAATCCAGTCAGACCATTCTTTCATCTCATTATCTGTTGTATGTTCTCCTGTAAAGCGAGGTCCAGGCTATTGGAAATTTAATAACTCCTTATTAAAGGATGATACTTTTGTGCAAATTATAAATGAAATTATCCGGGCAGATGCGACAAACCCTGTCGCAACCAATCCCATCATTCGTTGGGAGACTTTAAAGTATGAATTTCGAAAAGCATCTATAAATTACTCCAAAGAAAAAGCCCGAGAAAGACGACGCAAAGAAAATGCACTCTTGCTCCAGATTGCAAGTTAAGAACATCAACTTTATTCTATTGAATCTGCACAGATTCGATCCCAATTAAAGGCCGCTCAGACAAGTTTACTCTCTTATTATGATAACAAGCTGCAAGGCACTATCATAAGGTCAAGGGTAAGATGGGTGGAAGAAGGGGAGAAAAATACTAAGTACTTTTTAAATTTAGAAAAAAGAGCAAAAGAAATGAACCATATCCGTAAGCTCTCATGTTCAGAGGGCCGTATTTTGAGTGACGGGGAAGATATTTTGGGTGAAATTCGTCGCTTCTATAGTTCCTTGTATGCTTCTAATAATACTCATGTGGGATCTTTTTTCAGCGGTTTGGATCATACAGGATTATGTCAAAATGATTCTAGTCTGTGCGATGGTGAACTTAGCTTACATGAATGCTCTAGTGCTCTTAATATGTTACATAACGATAAAGCCCCCGGGACGGATGGTTTAACTACTAATTTCTATAAACATTTTTGGCACCTGATTGGTCCTATCGTGACGGATTCGATTAGTTTTGGCTATAGGAACGGTTCCCTCTCCCCAGAGCAGACCCGAGGTTTAATTACTTTGATTTTGAAGCAAGGGAAAACCCCCTCAGAGATTCAAAATTACCGTCCCATTACTTTACTAAATACAGATTATAAACTAGGTGCAAAGGCTATTGCTACAAGACTTAATTCGGTTATTCAGTCTCTAATTGGTCCACAGCAAACTGGTTTCCTAAAAGGAAGATATATTGGAGAAAACATTAGATATATTTTAGATCTAATCAATTATACAAATGATTCTAATATTCCAGGTTTTGTTTTTCTAATCGACTTTGAAAAAGCTTTTGATCAATTAGAATGGAATTTTATACAGGCTACACCCTCTTTTTTCAATTTTGGCAATAGTTTTAAAAGGTGGATTGACACCTTTTACAATAACACTGAGACATGTGTATGCAACAACGGTTATTCAACTGGATTCTTTAAGACAAACAGAGGTGTAAGGCAGGGATGTCCTTTGAGCCCGTATCTTTTCATCCTTTGTGTTGAGGTACTAGCGCTCAAAGTTACACAGTCTAACTGCATTCGTGGTATTTTGGTTGATGGATCAGAAACTCGTATTCTTCAGTACGCTGATGACACAACTTTTATTCTTGATGGTAGTAGAAATACTTTACGCAATGTGCTTTCTCTTTTGAATAATTTTTGAATCCTCTTCAGGGCTAAAGATTAATTTATCGAAATCTTATCTTTTCCCCTTAGGTCCATTTGTTAAAAATAGACCTTCCTATTTAAGATATTTTGACGTAAAGGCGACATCGGGACCCGTTAATATGCTTGGTATTATATTTACACATAACGGAGATGACCTTTTTCGTTTAAATTATCAGCCCAAGCTTTCTCGCCTGAAAAACAGCCTCCGTATTTGGGCTAGCCGTGATTTGACCCCTATAGGTCGAAATGTAATTGCCAAATCTTTTGGTCTCTCCCAGTTGGTTTTTCTGTTTCTTGTTTTACCGAATCTACCCAAAGCTTACATTAAGGAGGTGGAAGCAACAATCTTCGATTTTATTTGGGGTGGTAACCCCGATAAAGTTAAAAGATCTCTGATGGTTAACCCAACTAGTTTGGGTGGCATAAATGTTACAGATATAGCTAGCTTTGTAAATAGTCTAAAATGTACCTGGATCAAACGTTATCTTAGTGAATCCTGTGGACCTTGGAAATCGTTTTTTAATTTAAGTTTGAAGACAGTTGGATGTAGCTTCTTCTTTAACTGTAACTGCAAACCAGAGGATGTGGAGAAGATGGATAACGTTTTTATTAAACAGGTAGCTCAAGCTTGGTGTAATATTTCGTATTCGTACCCTGAAGATAATTATGGTTCACAAATTCTTTGGAATAATTCGAATATTCGAATTAATGGGGAGGTAGTATTTCACAGTGATCTCTTCACCAAAAATGTCTTGTATGTTAAAAAGCTTTTTGATCGAGACGGTAAACCTTTATCATTTGAGTGTTTCAAGGAGAAGTTTAATGTCGAGAACCTTCATTTTACTTTTTATTGGGGATTGATCCACAGTGTTCCAATTAGCTGTAGGGGGGACCTCAGAAACGATAACCATGACCCAACTAGCAATCAGCGTTTATTAGAAGACTTTTTAAGTGCACCTAAGTCTTCACAATATATTTATGGTAAATATGTTATGAGAATTGCTGAAACCCCTACAGCCATTAAGAAATGGGCAGATACTTTTGACGATATAACTGAACAGGACTGGCACAATTACTACCGTACCCCATGGTGTTCGGTTACAGAAGTCAGAGTAATTTATTTTCAGTTTAGATTTATACATAGGATATTGCCGACCAATAGACTTCTTTCTTTAATGGGAAAAATTGAATCTTCTTCATGTACATTTTGTGGAGTGGAAGAAGAGAGAATTGAACATTTATTTTGGGCTTGCAGTTTTACTTCTGAGTTTATTTTAGAGGTGGAAAGGTTGATCCTTTGTAATCAGTTTGTATTTTCTAAGCGTGACTTCTTCTTTAGTTATAGAAATGTAAATCACCCATATAACTATTTAGCTCTCTATATGAAACAGTTCATTTTCGATTGCAAACGTCAAAAGAAACGACCAGATGTTAATGAATTTTTTTACAAATTTAAATATGCTCTTAAAGTAGAACAGCACAGGAAAAATGTAAAGAAAGGTAATTGGAGAATTACGGCCTTAAGAGAGGCTTTTGCGTCGTGTCCTAATTTGTTTACAGAATAAATTTTTGAACCATTGAGCCTTGTACCCTAGCATTAAATTTGTATTTTGCAATTTCGTATTTTGTTTTTGTATACTGTATTAAATTAAAGTGATTTCAATTTGTGTGATTGTAACACCACCTTAAAGAATTTTGTGTATAATGTTTATGTTGTAATGTACATATAAACGTACTGTTTGATTTGTGCCAAATAGCACTGTTATTTTTATTTAAAAAGACAGAGATCCAATAAAAGGAGTTAAAAATATTTATTTATTTATTTATTTATTTATTTATTTATTTATTTATTTATTTATTTATTTATTTATTTATTTATTTATTTATTTATTTATTTATTTAAAACTTTAAAGCCCGAGATATGTGTCTTTCTTTCATGACCGACCTATCTTTAATTGATATTTGGAGGGATGTCGGTATGTTGTTAATTCCTTAAATCATGCTTACAACCGTCATTATTTATCCTCCGAGCAAACCAGGGGTATAATTACTCTCATTCGTAAACCTGATAAAAATCATGATCTCTTGGGTAACTACAGACCTATAAGTCTTCTCAATACTGATTATAAAATATGCGCCAAGTCTCTCGCTAATAGATTAAAAAATGTTATCACCTACATTATTGGCGAAAATCAAACTGGTTTTATTAAGAACCGTTTTATAGGAGAGAATATTCGTTTTGTATTAGATGTAATCAACTATACAAGTAAACAAAATATACCTGGTTTTCTTTTTCTTATTGATTTTGAGAAGGCTTTTGATCGTGTAGATTGGGGATTTATTGACCGTACGTTAAGATATTTTAAATTTAGAGATAGCTTTCGTTCGTGGGTTAGGACCCTTTATTATGGTAGTACTGCTTGTGTTGTGAACAATGGCCATTCAACTGGTTTTTTCCCTATTGAGAGAGGAGTTAGACAAGGGTGTCCACTTAGTCCTTACCTTTTTATTCTGGTTGCCGAAATATTAGCTAGGAAAATAATTTATGATAATACTCTTAGTGGTCTTAACGTCTTAGGAAAAGAAGTTAAAATTTTACAATATGCCGATGATACTACACTTTTTTTAAATGGTACTCGTGATTCCCTTGTTAGTATAATTACCGTTCTTGATAATTTAGCTTCCGACTCGGGTCTTAAAATTAATTACGGTAAATCCCATCTTTTTCCGCTTGGCTCCTTTATTAATAATCGTCCAGCTTACAGTCAGGATTTTGGCATTACTTTAACTGAGGGCCCAATAAAATATTTTGGAATTCTTTTTACCCACGATGGAGATGATTTATTTCGTTTAAATTATCTGAAAAAGCTTTCTAGGCTAAAGGATCAACTTAAAATTTGGAGTGGCAGGGATCTCACTCCACTTGGTAGGAACACGATTGTTAAAGCTTATGGTTTAAGTCAACTCGTATTTCTTTTCCAAGTGCTTCCTAACCCCTCGACAGAGTTTTTCAAGGATTTACAAAGCATTGTCTTTGACTTTATTTGGAGCGGTAACCCCGACAAAATTAAAAGAAGCACAATGTATAATTGCATTAGTAATGGGGGTATAAAGGTCATTCATATTCAGAGTTTTGCCTTTGCATTGAAAGCCTCTTGGGTTAAGAGGTACAAAGACCCTAGTAATACTGGTTACTGGAAATTATTTTTTGATCATTTTCTTTATCCTTTTGGTAAAGAATTCTTATTTAAATGTAGTTTTCTGGCAAAAGATGTAGATTGTATTGCTAATGACTTTATTTTTGATATCTGTAAAGGTTGGAGTGACGCTTCTTTTACCACCCCTAGTGATAATTATGGCACAGAAATACTTTGGAACAACTCGTACATAAAAATTGATAATTCTATTGTCTATGATAAAAAACTTCATTTGGCCGGTGTCACTTTTGTTAAGGATTTGTTCTGTACTGATGGTAGCAAAATGCCTTATGATGTATTTAGGAATACATATAATATTTTGAGTTATCCATTTACTAAGTACTTTGGATTGCTATCAGCCATTCCTAGTAACTGGATTCACCTTATTCACCAGGCTGATCACAACGTCAATGACCATATAATCACCTCTCTCAATAGTAATTCTAAAACTTCTCAAATAGTGTACCCTTTGTTGATAGATAAGATTACCAGTCCGCCTAAAGCTTGTGTAAAATGGAATAATCAATTTAACGTCTCACCCGATGATTGGGTTACTATCTTTAAGATGCCCTTTTGTACTGTATCTGAAGCGAAGGTAAAATACTTTCAATTCAGATTCATTCATCGTATCTTAGGAACTAATAAGCTGTTGTATTTAATGGGCAAGACGGATACCGATCATTGTACTTTTTGTCATATTGAAACCGAGTCCCTAGAGCATCTCTTTTGGTCATGTCATGTAACCTCTAGTTTCCTTTTAGGTTGCGAGTTAAAATTTTTTGGACGGCAATTTTTATTTTCTAGAAAGGACATGTTCTTTGGTCGAATTTATGATGAATATGATCCTATTAACTACTTTATTTTGCATTGCAAATATTACATTTATAACTGTAGGCTTAACAATACCCTGCCTGACTGCGGCACCTTTTTCCATAAAATGAAATTCATAATTAAAGTTGAAAAATATATATCTCTTAAGAAGAATGCTGCAAAGTTAAGGAGGAACAAATTTAAAGCCATTCAACGCTGTCTATCATATTGTATCGATGAACTGGAAAGTTCTTAAGGCATTTGTTTTGATGTGCTAAAAATAGTCTTGGTTCCATGGGTGGTCGCTGTAAACTAACCTTTGGACTGACCCCCCCCCCCCCCCATCCTCACTCACTCACTCACAAACCGGACTGCTGCTGTATTAAAGTTTTATAATGAGTACCCACATCTATTCAATTAATATTAAAAGTTTTATTCATTGAACCTCTTTTTTAAACTAGAAAACGTTTATTAGGTAAACCCCGTGTATGTAAATTCCTCGTTTAATATGTTTATTATAGAGGTCAACGTCATACATCTATAAATGCATCCTAATTGTATGCTATTATTATAGTTGGCCTTGTCCAAATCGTGAAATATTTTCAAATTTACATAACGTATCCAGGGAATATGAAAGTATATAATGTATATATGTATATTGTATATAATGTTCAATAAGCATGTTAAATGTATATATGTTTATCGATCGCTATTTATGTAATTGTGTAAGTTGAGAGTTTGTATAAACTTGTATGTATCCTATTGCAATGTTGTATATAACACCTGCTCTATATCAAATGTTTTCAATAAATGAGATGGTCAAAAAAAAAAAATATTTATTTATTTATTTATTTATTTATTATAGTTTGCAGACTCCTGAAAATTTAGATAAATTAAATGATGCTCGGAGTAAACTTGATCAGTTGTATAGTTTCAAACTACAGGGAATAATTGTTCGTTCCAGGGCTCGATGGGTCGAAAACGGAGAGAAAAGTACTAAATATTTCCTTAATTTAGAGAATCGTCATAAATCTTTAAGTGTTATCCGGAAGCCTACGAATTCCTCTGGTCAAGGGGTTTTTAATGATAAGGATATTTTAGATGAGTTAAGTAATTTTTATAAGAAGCTCTATCATGGTGTCGGTTGTTCTCCTTCCCTCATTTTTGATAATCTTCAGTGTTTGAATTACCTCACGGAGGACAACGTAGACTATAAAATTTGTTCAAAAGCATTAGCCTCACGAATTAAGCATGTTGTAAGTAATTTAATTAATCCAAACCAGACTGGTTTTATAAAAGGGAGATTTATTGGCGAGAATATTCGCTGTATTTTAGATGTAATCGATCACTGTGATGCAAAGTCTATTCCCGGCCTGATGGTGTTTGTTGACTTTTAAAAGGCATTCGATAAATTAGAGTGGGATTTTGTATTTAGAACTCTCCGCTTTTTCAATTTCAATAATGATTTCACACGTTGGGTACGTACATTATACATTAACTCATCTGCATGTGTTTGCAATAATGGTTTTTCATCTCATTATTTTCCAATTTCTAGAGGCGTAAGACAAGGTTGTCCCTTAAGTCCTTATATTTTTATTCTGTGTGCTGAAATTTTCGCCCTTAAAATTAGATGTAGTAACAACATAGGAGGTATAAGACTGAATAATCCTGAACTGCGTTTGGTTCAGTACGCTGATGATACAACTCTTTTCCTAGAAGGTGGTGAAAATAATTTGATTGAAATTTGTAACATTTTCCAGCTTCTTGAGCGTAGCTCTGGCTTAAATGTTAATTATGATAAAACTAGTGTGTTTCCTCTTGGGCCATTAAAGGATAGTAAACCTCGTTTTATTGATAACTATTTATTCAACTGGACTACTGGTCCAATCACCGTTTTGGGAATAACCATCAAGAGGGGGGATGATAACTTATTTCGTTTCAATTTTATTCCAAGACTTTCACGCCTTAAATCCATCCTTAACTTGTGGTCACAGCGAGACCTCACTCCACTTGGCAGAATTACTTTGGTTAAAACGTTTGCTTTATCTCAGCTAGTTTACCTCTTTCAGGTTTTACCAAGTCCACCCTCTCATTTTGTAAAAAACATTAGAGTCGATTTTGTATAAGTTTATTTGGTCCTGGAAGCCGGACAAAGTTTTCGAGATTTATTCGAGGTTTAAAGTGTACATGGGTTAAACGTTACGTTAATGAAAGCGATGCCCATTGGGCAAAGTTTTTTGATTATTACTTAAATCATTTTGGTGGTTCCTTTCTGTTTAGGTGCAATTATAAGAGCTCTGATGTAAAAACTGGTAATAATTTTATCGACGATATTTGTCATGCCTGGGCTTTGTGTAACTATAAGGTTCCATTATCAGATTTTAAAAGGCAAATCTTATGGAATAACTCCGATATAAAGATAAATGGTTCCGTGGTATTATACAAACAATGGTATTATAATGGAATTATTTTTGTCAAGGACCTTCTCGATGAAAACGATAATTTTTTAACTTTTCAGCACTTTGTAAACAAGTTGAACCTACAATGTTCGTTCTTGTTATATAATAGTATTATGCATGCTATTCCATCCGAGTGGAAACGAAACTTCAATGTTGTTTCGCAAACGCCATATGATGAGGACTCTTTATTCGATGGAATACAGGGTACGCCTTTGATCTCTAGGTATATTTACAATATTTTAATTAAACGTATTTCACTGCCTCCAAAGGCAATCCTAAAGTGGCAAACTGATTTTGATTTCGAGGATGAGCAATGGCAAAAAATTCACCTGATACCTTTCAAGTCTGTTAAAGAGAGTAAATTACAATATTTCCAATTTCGCTTTATTCATAGGATACTGGGTACAAACTATTATTTATACAAAATCAACATGATGGAAAATCCAAGATGCACTTTTTGTGGGGAAAGGGATGAAACTATCAGACATCTGTTCTGGGATTGCAAATATACCTCCAATTTTATTTTAGATGTTGAGCAGGCTGTATTAGGAGGGCAATTTTGTTTCTCTAGGGCTGATTTCTTTTTTGGCTATAAATTAATTCTTAAGCATCCTTATAACTTCCTCATTTTGCATGCTAAGTACTTTATTTTCCAACAAAAACTCCTTGAAAGGATTCCATCTGTGAAACACTTCATGTATAAATTTAAGTTTTCTTTGCAAGTGCAAAATCATTTACATAAAATTAAGTCTCGGCAACCAATTTCTTTTGACTCTTTGAAAAATGCTTTCAGCACCAACAATTTTCTTTTTGAGTAAGATTTGATCTTTGCTACTGCTGCTGGAGGGTAGGTTTATTTTAAATGTTCCCAAATACCAGTTATATTGCGGTATACTCGTCAGGGCGGCAGTAGTATACAGCCACTCAGATTGGTATTCTGCTTTAGGGACTGCCTTCGATACCCTTATGGGTAGTTGTATTAGTTTGCCCACTCTTTGTTATGCACCTATCTGTTTTATAATGGGAAACAATGGCTGTTGTTTATGTTATTTTCCTTTCTTGAAATGTTTTTGTAATAGCCTACATTCACTGACGTCTTTACACTTCCATATTTATATATATATATATATATATATATATATATATATATATATATATATATATATATATATATATATATATATATATATATATATATATATTGATATATTGATATATTTGTATCAACATTAAAGTTGTTGAATTGTAACCGTTTTTGAAGTCTGACAGTATTGTAGTAGTGGTGTTTCATATATTGAACTCTGTACATATGTAAATTGTTTGTAACTGAAGATAATGATGTGATTGTACATAATTAATTGTAGCTCAATAAATGATGGCAAAAAAAAATAATGAAAATATTTATTTATTTATTTATTTATTTATTTATTAATCTGGTTGTTTTCCAAGTAACATAAATAATTCTTGTATAGAATTCTTAGATAAAATTCTACGGTCAAACCGTACTTCACAATTGGTGTACAGGACCAAGTATCTGGCTAAAGTCGCTGCGGAACCTACAACGCTTATAAAATGGAAAACAGAGTTTCCCCACATAACCACTGAAGAATGGGATGGAATATTTGTCATGCCATGGCAATCAGTCTCAGAAACCAAACTCTCCCACTTTTAATTTCGTTCCCTCCACAGAATTCTCCCTACGAATAAACTCTTAACTGTAATGGGTATTTCTGAATCTGAGTTATGTTATTTTTGCAACTCTAAGACTGAAACACTAAGTCATCTTTTTGTTGAATGTAATCATGTAGCTTCATTTTTAAGTGATGTTGAAACTTTTTTGTTTGGTTCTGAAATTCATTTTTCAAAAGAGGATATCTTTTTTGGTTATCAAAAGCAAAAGCTTCATCCTTATAATTTCCTCATTCTCCACCTAAAATATTTTATTTTTAGCATGAAATGTCAAAATAAGAATTTAAATTATGTTGACTTTCTGCATAAATTTCAATTTGCCCTTCGAGTAGAGAAGCATATTTATGTAAACAGTAAAAAACGAGGTAAAAGTGTTATAAACTTCATGGATCTTAAAGATGCTTTTGCACACTGTAATTTCTTCTCGGACATTTAAAGGGGAATTGTTGGGAGATACTGTACGTAGGACTCGCTCTGGTGGTCCCTAAAATCGACTTGCCTCTTTCCAGGTATTCATGTTTACTGATGCGTTTAGACTTTCGCGTATTGCTACTCGCTTACTCCCACTCACTGTTATTTTCTTCTTGAATTGTTATGTATTGTGATATGCAGCCCACTGTTAAAACACCTTTATTCGATTGTGGGTATTTATTGACTTTTTGTAAACATTTCTTGCATTGATTGAGCTATTTTACGCAATATCATGTAAATATTAGTCATACAGCCAATCTTTAAGCACGATGGTAAATATTATAAAATAAGGAAATTCAAAATTCAATACAGACATGGAGGATAAAAAAAAAATATTTACTTATTTACTTTTTTTTTCCAATCTGTATTGATTTCCGAAGTTCCTTATTTACAATATTTACGAACATATGTACTGAACATTGTGGTGTTCTATTGTTATATACAATAATGTTTGGATACGTATCATACCAATGTTCAAACAATATAATGCCATAATCTGGTTGCAGTAACTAAATACAGTATTTACACCTTTGATAAATAAGCAGAATTACTT
This sequence comes from Holothuria scabra, assembly GCA_037179385.1. Classification (NCBI taxonomy): domain Eukaryota; kingdom Metazoa; phylum Echinodermata; class Holothuroidea; order Aspidochirotida; family Holothuriidae; genus Holothuria; species Holothuria scabra. The sequence goes on along the minus strand of CM074201.1, from coordinate 26,725,556 downwards.
GACCACAATGCAAAAATCACGCTCAGTTTTATTACAGTAAAGAATAAAAGGATGCATTATCACATGTTTTCAAAATCATGTAGGTGTACATAAGTAAAGTGAAACAAAAGGAAACACCAAAAAGAAAACTTCAGTCAATGATCAATTGTAACTTCTCTTTAAAAGAGGAGGGTAACAATTAAAAAACAAGACAAAACAAAAAAAAAACATCTAAATAACATTAATCCGATAAGAAAGGGAATTAGCAATATCTTTAAATTTCTTTTTTCTTTTAAGCGAACAGGTGGATTTGGAACATATGTAACTTTCTACTTTCAATGTAAATAAGAGCTTATGATAAAAACTTGAAACATCGGGAACATTGTGGAATTAAGTTTACAAGTGTAAATGAAGTATTTGCAATACAGGAAAACAAAATTGAACGGATGCTGCAAAAGGAGTTTATAACCAAAGAAAAAATCGGATTTACTTAGAATTAATTGTCTGCCAAACAGGTACTGTTCAGTGTCTAATAAGAAGGAGGACATACATTCATTATGTAAGCTTATCTATTTCCAATTCAGATTCCTACATAGAATTCTTGCCACCAACAAGTTGCTTTTTGCAATGAATAAAAAAGACTCTCCTAACTGTGAATTTTGTAAAACTGAGGTTGAAAGTATTGATCACCTTTTCTGGAGTTGTCCATATACGTCCTCCTTCTTATTTATTTACTTATTTACTTATTTATTTATTTGCACCCTAGAGCGGTCGTAAAATTATAGGAAGAAAATGGTATAACTAACAATAATTGGAACAGGGTTTTCTTGTTACCTTACGTTGCTGTTCGTAATACTAAAGTTCAATATTTACAATTTCGATATATTCATAGAATCATTGGCACCAACTCCTTTTTACACAAAATTAAAGTTAAAGAATCCCCTATGTGTAGTTTTTGCAATTCTGATATTGAAACCCTTTGACACCTATTTTGGTCTTGTAAAGTAACTCAAGTGTTTTGGCAATCCATCTTTGAACTTTGTCTCTCACACAACTACTCTCTTACCTCAGATTGTGTAATGTTTGGCCACTATAATGATATTAATAATCCGATTAATTTTTTAATATTGCATGCAAAAAATTTCCTATATAATTGTAAGCTTAATAACATTATACCAGAGGCACAAGCTTTTCTTTACAAATTCAAGTTTTTGTTAGAGGTGGAGTACCATATACTCAGTAAAAGAAATGAGGATTCACGTATTTTACGATTCCACGAAACTTTTAAAGGTATACATTAATTTACTTATAAGGGTTAGCAATGTCACAAAAGATTATGAAATGTGGTTTTGTTTCTTTTTTACTTCTCCATTTGTTGAAGAAAGCCTTGCTCCTCTTACAGTCTTATGCATATGTAAATAAATGCGTTTGGAGGGCTTGTTTGTTTGGTTTTGTATGAAATGATTAATAAGTACGTATACTGTGTATACATTATTCCTTCCAAATTGTTAGCTACTGAACTGTTAATATGTATATACTCTAGTTAACTTTTTAACTGCCTCTCAACTGCAAATATGTATATATGTATATATTATAATTTTCTTTAATAAATATGGTCTGTAATGTCTATACAACAAAATGTCATGACATAATTGAAATGTAATTGAATCAAAATGTTGAAAAAGCTATTGTATATATTTACTTTTAAGAATTCATTATGTAAAACATTACTTAACATCAAATGACACACTGTATGGATTACAAAAAAGAAAACTTAATAAATGAGATGGTGAAAAAAAAAATTATTTATTTATTTATTATTTGAGGACGAGCCTAACATGGCGGCGCAGTAGTTGTAAGCTACTTTGCTCTCGACGTTTTTGTTATTTTAGACAGTTTCGACGTGTTTCATGCCGTTATCTCTGTAAATCCTCTTTTCCGATTGATGGCTGAAAAACATCAGGCCAACGTGGGCGACCAGTTGGATCGTATGGGCGAAGAAAACGTGAAGAACTTGAACGTCTTTCTCAGCAGACACGCCTTACTCAGTCACAGCCTGACGTTAGTACACTAGATGTGTTCAACATGCCTGATTCAGTAGAACCCGTTGGCAGTGACGAAGAGGTTGAGGATCTCACCTCAACGTTTAGTAAAATTCTCGAACGGGCCATGTCAAAGATTTCAAAAGATTTGAAGGATCTAAACAAGGAGGTAAGAGGAGTTATTGACAGTCATTCTAAACAGATAAAGGATCTCCAGACCAAAAATAAAAGGCTAGCTGACAGAGTGCATAACTTGGAAGGAAAAATTCAAGAATTGCAAAGAGAAAAAGAATCCCACGCTTATTAAATAAATAAGCAGGAGAGATTTTCTAGGAGGAATAATTTAAGAATTGTGGGCTTCAAGACCGAAGCCAGAGAAAATCCTGTGGACATTGCGAAGGAAGTGTTTAAGAACGCAGGGGTCGAAAATTGCCGAATTGAGCGAGCTCAGCGTGATGGTCGTGTGGTAGAGGGAAGAAATCGACACATTCTTGTCAAAGTTTTTGTGGAGGTGTTAGAGATAACAAATAAGTTGGGTAGTCTCACCTCAGGTTGTCGTGTTCTGTGCAGCCCCGTCGATACCGTTGAAACAATATGGCGTCACAACGGAACCTCGTGTCCTCGCGAACGAATCTTGGCTGTTGCAAAAGCGGCACTATGGCTCCACTCAACAATACAGTCCCAAGTAAAGTAATTAATGTCGAGCTGCCAGCTGCTGCCCGACTCACGAGACTCTCCGTGTTGGTGGAACGAATAGGGTGCTTTTTACGTACTTCGAAACGGACACGAGTTGTTGATGATATTAGCTCCGAGATTTCAAGTGGAAGACTTCTAGTAAAATGGCCTAGTTGGCTAAGTAATATTTCCACAAAGGTAGCTGGTTCCAGCGAAGCCGGTGGCTTACTTCAGCGTCCTTATGTTGTGGTTGGCTAGAGTAGTAATCACTAGAAGTAGATGTTCCGCGTGCGAGAGCTAGAGTGTTTCTTGGGAGAGCATGCTGTCTGGCACATGTTGGACTCTCCATTGACTCGATGCAGCTGATGGTGATTGGTCAGTAGTCCTGACGTCATGAGGCTGCTCTCGGTAGCTAATGTATATGTATAAGTAAGTGCATATGGTGCACTTAGAATGTGTGAACGAAGTGCTACAAAGTGTCATTTTATATGGATAAGGTAACCCTCCTTCGAAATTCCTGCTCCCACCTTTCCCAAGAGGAATACTATTTGACAGATGACCTCACCCTTATTGATCTCAAAGAAAAGAGAAAACATGCTAGAGAAGTTGCAGAGCTCTACCAGAGTGGTACGAAATTACGCTTCTTTGGGGGACAATGGAGATCTTCAGACGGGAAACCCTACACCTTTCGCAATTCACAATCATAAAATCCGACTGTGAACTCTATATATTTGGTATTTACAGTGTATATTATTTAACTATTATATGTGCTATTTATTTTGCTTTAGGTTAGCAGCCCGATTGCTACGGGTGGTTCCTCCGATTAGCCTTTTCCGGCTTTTACTGCTGCTTTGTTTGGGGACTCAGGTATGGTAAGCTTTCCCTCTCCAACCCTTCCAGTAGTTTTGATTAGTTTTTTCCTTCTGTTTTATTTTTCCCTTCCCCTTTTCTTCCCCTTCCCCTTCTTCTTCCCTTCTCTCTTTTTCCTTTTTTCATCCTCAATATTGTTCTGTATTTCTAAGGGAATGTTTAACACACCGTATTACTTCAAATTGTACTGCCTTCGACTTCTATTTCAATTCATTTAACGCTTTGAGATGTCTGCAGACTTGACCCTTGTTTCTTTTAATGCAAGAGGTCTAAGGCAGTCCAAAAAACGCAGACAGCTGTTTGCTTACTTACATCGTCGTAATTTTGACATTTGTTGCATTCAAGAGACACACAGTAGCTTCTCTGACGAGAGGTACTGGGTTAATGAATGGGGCGGGAATGTAATATTTAGTCATGGTGAGACCAACAGCCGTGGCGTATGCATATTATTTAAGCCAAGTCTTAACTTTGAAATTATTAAAATAGACCGTCATTTATTTGGAAGATACATACTTATTGATATTTTGTTCAATGAAAATGTATACACTTTAGTGTGTCTGTATGGTCCAAATAACGATACATCAGAGTTTTTCGCTAATATTTCTAGTAAACTCGAATCTTTCAAGGGAGACAATATCATACTGACAGGGGATTTCAATTTTGTTTTTAATCTAGAGCTCGATAAGAAGGGGGGTAATTGCAATACGAATTTCAAGGCCCGTGCTGAATGTTTAACCCTCATGATTACCCATCATCTTGTTGACATTTGGAGGGAGAAAAATCCCTGTTTAAAACATTTCTCTTGGAGCTCTAATATCACACCCGACATTCATTGTCGTTTGGATTCCTTCCTGTTGCTGAACATTTGTGTCATGCTGTAAGCAATGTTAGCTTCCCCCCTGGAATTCAGTCTGATCATTCTTTTATTCAATTGACAATTAGTCATCAGGCTTTTCGCAGAGGTCCAGGATTGTGGAAGCTAAATAACTCCCTGTTGCATGACCCCGACTTTATTTTTCTTATCAATGACTTTATTCAGTGCGAATTGTCTCAGACTAATGCTATTGCTTCTGATCCTTGTATACGTTGGGATTCGGCAGGCTTGTATTATTTTTTCAAAAGAAAAAGCTAGAGAAAGGAGCCGCAAAGAACAATCTATTTTGAATCGTATTACTTCTTTAGAACAATCTTTGTTTGCACGTGACACGGCTGAGACCAGTGCTCAGCTTCGTGAAGCACAAATGAGCTCTTACTTCACTATAACTATAAGCTTCAAGGTACTATTATTAGATCGAGGGCGAGATGGGTTGAGGAGGTGGAGAAAAACTCTAAGTATTTCTTTAATTTGGAAAAAAGAAATAGAACTTGTAATTCGATTTTTAAAATTCAAAATACCAGGGGCGAACTTTTGGTTGATAACAAGCTGATTTTGAATGAAATCAAAGCTTTTTACGGTAGTTTGTATAGTTCATCCGATTGTAACCCCGGGACATTTTTTCATGGTTTGCCGAATCGTAAACTTGATGACGATGATTCGCAGAGTTGTGAAGGCAGTTTAACGTTTGATGAATGTACTTATGCCATCAAGTCTATGCGAAATGACAAACCACCAGGTTCCGACCGGCTTTCGATTAATCTTTACAAAAAATTCTGGGATCTTATCGACCCATTGTTGTTGAGAGTTTAAACCATGGTTTCGAAAAGGGTTATCTCTCCACCGAACAGTCTCGAGGGGTTATTTCTTTAATCGCTAAGCCTGGTAAAAATACTCAATTTCTTCATAACTATCGTCCTATTACGCTTTTAAATGTGGATTATAAGATTGGAGCAAAAACCCTTGCAACCAGAATTAAAGCAGTGATTTCTAAGGTTATCAGTCCGAATCAAACAGGTTTCATTAAAGGAAGGTATATTGGTGAAAACATTAGGTATGTATTAGATTTAATTAACTTTACTGATCAAAATCAAATCCCAGGTTTTTTATTCCTTATTGATTTTGAGAAGGCTTTTGATAAAATCGAATGGCCTTTCATTCAACATACTCTGTCTTTTTTAACTTTGGTGCTTCCCTTAAAAATGGATTGATGTATTATACACCAACAGTGAGGCATGTGTTTGTAATAATGGTTACACAACAGGTTTTTTTCAAGTTCAAATAGGAGTAAGACAAGGATGTCCACTGAGCCCTTATTTATTTATTCTATGTGCTGAGATCCTGGCCATGAAAATAAATTCTAATAATATTATAAGAGGTATATCAGTAAATGGTGTTGAAACAAAGTTATTACAGTATGCAGATGACACAGTTTGTACTTTAAGTGGCAACCGAGAATCTTTGGGGGAAGCCCCCCGGGTTCTTAGTATTTTTTTAAGATCTGCTTCTGGTCTTACAATTAATATTAACAAGTCACATTTGTTCCCTTTAGGACCCTTTGTTCATTCTGTGCCTCCATTCGTCCAGGATCTGGACCTTCATATTTCCATGGGACCAATTAACTTTCTTGGAATCAGCTTCACTCATAATGGTGATGACCCCTTCCCTCTTAATTACATGCCGAAACTATCCCGTCTGAAAAATTGTTTAAAGTCCTGGTCTACCCGGGACATGACACCTATCGGTCGTAGCACCATTTTTAAATCTCTTGCTCTTTCTCAACTGGTATTTCTCTTTACCGTTCTCCCAGACCCCCCTACCAATTTTATAAATGAATTGGAAAAGGTCATTTATGATTTTATTTGGTCTGGGAACCCCGACAAAGTTAAGCGTAATGTTATGATTGGTAATGTTTGTGATGGAGGGTTAAGGACAACGCATTTAGCGAGTTTTATAAAAGGATTAAAATGTTCCTGGATAAAACGCTATTGTGATGATACCAGAGGACCTTGGGAAGTATTTTTCGATCATATTAATTTAAATCACTATGGTCGAAAGCTGTTGTTTAATTGCAATTGTAGACCTAGAGATGTGAGAGGTGTAGCTAGTACTTTCATTTATAATGTTGTAAAATCCTGGTGCGACGCTTCATTCAAGGCTCCTACTCAGAATTTTGGTGATGAAATTATTTGGAACAATTCCAATATTCTCATAGAAAATAAGACTATTTTTATAATGCCTTGGTTGAAAAGGGTGTTCTGTTTGTGGGCGACATGTTTGCGGAAAATGGACGACCCCTCTCGTTTAATGTATTCAAGCGTAAATTTAACTTACCTCCTGTGCCTTTTACACTGTATTGGGGCCTAATTAAAGCAATCCCATCCACATGGAGGCAAGGTGATTGTAAAACGGTAGATCGCACAAATCATAATATTGCCCTTTTTAATAGAATTACCCAAGGAACTTCTGTATCAAAATCCGTGTATGCTATTTTCCTAGATAGACTACGCCAGAAGCCTTCTGCTATTACTAAATGGAATATTTCTAATGATTTTGATGATGACGACTGGCGTACCATCTTTAGTGTACCTTGGAAAAGTGTATCTGAGACTAAATTGCGTTACTTTCAGTTTAAATGTATTCATCGAATTCTTCCTACTAATAAGCTATTATTTGCTATGAAAAAAGTTGAAAGTCCCCTTTGTTCCTTCTGTGAAACAGAAGACGAGTCACGTGAACATTTATTTTGGGGGTGTAGTTTCACTTCAGATTTTATTCCTAAAGTAGAAGAACGTTTTCTCCAAAAACAATTCTTTTTCTCTAAAGAGGATGTTCTATTTGGTTTTCGTAACTCTGATGCTTATCCATTAAACCTCTTGATTCTTCATATGAAATATTTGATTTTTGATTGTAAACGGCGGAATCTTGATCTAGATATTGATATTTTCTATTATAAGATGAAATTTGCTTTGAAAGTAGAACATATCAGTTATTTCAAAAGAGGCAGAACGGGAAAGTCAACACTGAATTTTCCTGAATTAGAAAGAACTTTTACATTATGTTTTCAAACCGGGTGACAAGTCAGAAATACTATGGTTTGCATAATTAAAGTAATGTATTGTTAATCACGGTACTTTAACTCCCGCCATACAATTTTGAGTTATAGTGCAAAGTTCGAAACAGATTCATTTACTAGACAGCAAGACCCAGACCGCCACCTCCTTGTCTCTCTGCTAGGGTTGGGTTCGGTCATTGGTCGTGTTTGCTCCGCAACCGACCCGGCTTTGGCTTGGGGGACTGGATTGTGGGGATCTTGTCTTGTCATTTTATTACTATCTATTACAGTATCACTTCATTGCAGCGCATTTATGATTTGCATGCTTTGAATCGTATAGCATCATGACGGTTACTATTCACCTTTCTTGACAATGATCGTTTTGAAGTGATTTTCCAGTTTTCATGTAATATGTCTGCTTTTTGCCATCTGTGTTACCCATTGATCATGTAAATATTACCCGAGAATTCGATTGACAGTGCAATAAAGAGGATAAAAAATATTTATTTATTTGTTTATTTATTTATTTACGTATTCATTCATTCATTCATTCATTCATCCATTCATTCATTCATTCATTCATTCATTTATTAAACCAGAGGTATCATTACGTTAATTTTGAAGCCGAAAAAAGATTCCTCTTCATTAAAGAATTATAGACCAATAACCTTACTTAATACAGACTATAAAATTGGTGCAAAGGCAATAGCTTCGAGATTAAAATTACTATTACCTTCTTTAATATGGCCCCAACAAACTGGGTTTTTAAGTAACTGGTTTATTGGAGAAAATATACGTTTTGTTTTAGACCTTATAGATTACTGTGAAATTGAGAATATTCCTGGCTTCATCTTTCTAGCTGATTTTGAGAAAGCCTTTGACACGCTTGAGTGGAACTTTATTCACAAATATTTTACTTATTTCAAACTTGATACTTCCTTTAGTAAGTGGGTGGAGGTCTTCTATACGGGATCCTCCACTTTTGTTTGTAATAATGGTTTCTCTTCAGGGTTTTTTGACGTACAACGTGGTATGAGACAGGGCTGCCCACTCAGCCCGTACATATTTATACTAGCAGCTGAAATTTTAGCCATAAAAGTAATAAATAATAATAATATAAAAGGCATTTCCATAGCTAATAATGAGGTTAAACTGTTACAATACGCTGACGACACTTCTTTTTTTATTGATGATACCGAGGAGTCCCTAAAGACGATTCTCCATGTATTAAATGAATTGAAAGAGGCCTCTGGCCTCACAATTAATATCTCAAAATCTAGTCCTTTTCCACTTGGCCCTTATATTATTCGTAATCCTGCATTTGTTAGTGACGTCGATATTATTTCTACGCATGGGCCAGTAACTGTCCTAGGTATAACTTTCAATACAAATAGAGAAGACCTTCATCGTTTAAATTATGTGCCGAAACTTTCAAGACTGAAAACTATTTTGAACGGTTGGTCCTTAAGAGACATTACACCCATTGGAAGAAACGTAATTGTAAAAACGTTTGCACTCTCCCAACTTGTTTTTCTATTTCTTGTATTACCAAGTCCACCAATACCCTTTATTAAAGGAATTGAGAGCGCAATCTTTAATTTCATTTGGTCTGGAAATCCAGACAATTATAAAACGTTCCGTAATTATGAATCCTGTTAAAGAAGGTGGTTTAAAAATCACTCATATTCACAGTTTTATTAATAGTCTTAAATGTACATGGGTCAAAATGTATTGTTCTACTTCAGAGAGCCCTTGGAAATTGTTTTGGGACATATCTCTATCTGCTATGGAAAAGCAATTTTTTTACAGTGTAATTGTTCAAAAATAAAGTCGCTGATATTCGCAATACTTTTATAAAGGAGGTCGTCACTGCGTGGTGTAGCGTTTCATTTACTGAGCCGACTGAAAATTTCGGTAATCAGATTATTTGGAATAATAGTTTTATCCGTATTAATAATTCTGTTGTTATATACCACCAGCTTTATAAAAAAAAATGTGTTATATGTAAGAGACCTTTTTGATCAAGAAGGAAAACCACTATATTTTATTAGATTCATCCACCGTTTCCAGATTGAGAGATTCCCCTTTCCCCTATATTTTGGTTTAATTCATAGTATACCACGAAGCTGGAAAATGGCTGGATTTCAGCTTGATGAGCCAGAAAGTAATGATAATTTGTTAGAGAGAATATTACACGCACCACGGGTTTCACAATACATATATAATTTACAAGCTAAGCGAAATGTCACTGAACCAACAGCTGGTAAAAAATAGAAGGGACAATACGTAGATATTGGAACAAAAGATTGGGAGAGTTTTTTCAACATGTCTAGAAAGGTCGTCTCTGACGTTAAGTTACAGTACTTTCAATACCGTTTTCTTCATAGGATTACCGCCACGAATAAGTCTTGTATGCCATGGGTGGAATGTGACCAATGTTCCTTTTGTAATATAGAAAAAGAAAGCCTTGAACACCTTTTTGGGGACTGCAGTATTACTTCAGCCTTTAATCTTTTTTTTTTTTTTTATTGTAGCAATACAAAGTGTCTGTAAAGATTTTTTTTCATCATTTATTCAATTTCAAAAACAAAGCAATACATACAATCAAGAGAAACAAATTTCCTGAACTCAACCATTCAGTTACTATGTACAAAACAATTAACAACTTTAAAATATTATTATTGAAATACTTGAAAGCAGTCATGATTAAGAAAGAAAACACCTTCATCATCATAGGGAAAATTGTCCTTCGACATTTTGATCTTTATGTTATATAAAATAAAAAAAACAAAACACAGGTCATATCATAACATTAACCAATTGCAAAAACTAAATTCGCTCTGTAAGCGCTCAAAAGATACATAACGTTTTGTTTTCTTCCCCGAGAGCAACTTTTCAACTTGTAAAAGAAATTTAAATTTATGTAGAAATTCATCAACGTTAGGCCTATCATCAGTCATTTTCTTCCAAAAAACGTAGTATTTTAAGTGAAAAATTAAAAAATTATAAGGATGCTTTATATGTAAATTGAACCAAAAGAAAATATCTTGCTTTGAAAAAGTAAACTGCTTACCAGGAATGATTTGCTCTATGTCTAACAGAAAACTTGAAGTAATTCTACATTCCCAGAAAAGATGAGAAATCGTTTCGTCTTCTAAATTACAGAAAGTACACAAGTTATTTACACTCTTTTTCATTAGAAACAGTAAATGATTTGTGCCAAGTAACCGATGCAGAAAACGGAATTGAAAGTGCTGAATTTTTGTTTCACGTAAAGTGGTAAAGGGAATTTTAAAAATCTGTTTCCCTTTGGTCGACGGTGAAATTAAATTCTCTCTCCCACTTAATCAAAGCTGTCGGAGGGGAACAGATGTCATTTATTAAAGACTTGGACACATGTTGGGAGACAAAAGCAGACTTACAAAAGCTTTTGAATGGTGTGTGAGGATCATTGTCCAGTGGAAGAAGGTCTCTTTTCCAGGACAGAGGAATTGCATTGATTATACCATGAATACAAGTAAAGGGAAGATTATGTAATGAGAATGCTTGGTTTATATTACTAATAGAAAGGTACGGAAGCTTAAAAGTGCCACAAGATCACGATATCTTTTGTGCTAGTAAGCTAACATTTTTCAGAAAAATGTCAAGATGACAACATAATATCTCGTCGAAAAACAGAAAAATGATGGTATGAGAACTTATTACATTTCTTCATTTCGACAATTTTCTGCAAAATGTTAAATTTCTCTCATCCTTCCAAGTGTGCAAAGCAACAATTTTCTGAAAAATGGTGAAATGACAGGTTATGATTTATCGTGATTTCAACAATTTTCTACAAAAATGTTAAATTTCTCACATCTTTCCAAGCGTGCAAAGCAACAATTTTCTGAAAAATGATGAAATGACGAGGTACAGTAAGTTGTCATTTCATCATATTTCTTTTTTTTGACGAGATATTATGTTGTTATCTTGGCATTTTTCTGAAAAATGTTAGCTTACTAGCCAAAAAGATATCGTGATTTTGTGGCACTTTTAAGCTTCCGTAGTAAGGAGTTTGTTTTCCTCATCATATAAATCTTTTATAAAAATGATGCCATTTTCAAACATTTTCCAACAAAAGATAATCTTCTTATCAACCTTTATGAATGAATTATTCCATATGATCTGATTTTTATAGTCATTTCTTGGATTCTTAAAGGCATAGTACGACAAAGCTGTGCAAATATCATAAATAAAATCGTTTGAGATTGAGACATCTCTGAAGTTAAATTACACTGAAATAAAAAAGCTTTGCCGTAGGCCTTAAGGTGGTGATCAAAAAAAAGTTTCCACAATGCATCATTGTTATCAGAATACCTCTTAACCCACGAACATTTCAAACCTCTAATAAAAGAATACAAATGCGGGGCTTTTAAACCACCAGCATCAAAATCATTAACTAAAGTACAACGTTTAACCCTATTGGGGTTACCGGACCATATAAAATCAAAAATAATTCATTCAAGCTTTTTTAAAAAAATCGGTGGGGGGCTTGGTAATACCTGAAAAAGAAAAACTAATTGAGAAAGATCTAATGTCTTAACTATAGTAATTTTGCCAACTGGATTAAGGTCTCTTTGAGACCAAAGATGAAGGTTTCGCTTTAATCGAGAGAGTTTTGGAGTATAGTTTAAGTGAAACAGCCTTTCTTTATCATGTGTAAAAGTTATTCCTAAGAACGTAACAGGACCTAACGACCACTTAAGGTTAAATAGATCACGAAAACACGGAATATCACTCACTTACTTACCTAAGGGAAAAAGATGAGATTTTTCAAGATTAACCTTGAGTCCAGAGGACGTTTCAAAAACATGAAGAATACGAACGGTTTCTTTTAAAGACTCAAAGCTTCCATCCAGGAAAAAGGTGGTATCATCAGCGTACTGAGTAATTTTTACCACCTTGCTACATATGTTAATATCCTTAATATTACCCTTATCATTAAAGGAGTAGAGAGAATTTTAGCAAAGACCAGAAATAAGTAAGGAGAAATAGGGCAACCCTGCCTGACGCCTCTTGAAATTTTAAAAGCACTACAAGAATAGCCATTGTTTACTACCGAACCATAACTATTTGCAAACAGGGTTTTAATCCAATTTTTAAATACCTCACCAAAGCCAAAGCAGTGCAAGCATTTGTGTAAAAAGCTCCACTCAATTCTGTGGAAGGCTTTTTCAAAATCAACAAACAAGAGAAGACCTTTATTCTTGATGTTGAATTTCTTTTCTTAAGGAAACAATTATTTTTTTCCAAGTATGATATTTTCTTTGGATTCGGGAAAGGTTCTATTCACCCATTTAATTATCTCATTTTAAACATGAAGAATTATATTTATCATTGTAAGAGACAAGGCGAATTGCCAAATATCGATGTATTTTTTCACAAATTTAAGTTTGCAATGAGAATTGAAAGATATAATCAACATAAAAAGTTTAGAAAGAAAAATATGGTGTCTTATGTAGAACTGAAAGAAGCTTTCAATATGTGTAATGGTTTATTTGATTTTGATAATTAGCTTTTTCATTTAACCCTTTACCGTTGTTTGGGTCCTTTTGGACCCATGCGGGGAGCTCGGCTGTCACCCATCTTTACTGTTTCACGCGGAGCTCGAAACTGCGAGTAGCTACCCGAAAATTCGGCCACAACAACGAGAGAGAGAATAGTTTAAGGTCACGTGGTCAACGGCCTACGGAAGCCGATGCGGGGCGGGCTACGTCCGCTTTTCCGCCCACTCCCGATCCGCGCAAATATGCCCCGATCGGAGCACAACGGTAAAGGGTTAATGATATATTATTATATGAAGTATTTGAATATAAAGTATATAAACTCATATGTACATATGTAGGCATATAGGGGTCGATCGAAGTAGGAAGATGTATATAAATTTGTGTAATTTGTTTTTATATTTCAATAATTTGCAATGAGAATTTAAAAGAATAGTCAACAAAAAGGATTAAGATAGAGCATTATGGTGTCCTACGTAGAACTGAAAGAAGTGTTTGATATGTGTAATGGTTTATTAGTATCGATAATGAGGTTTTTTGATTTATGATTTCTTAAGTATGATGTATAAAATTTAACATGTATTAATATATGATGGAGCTGATCGTTGTAAGAAGATGCAAAATTTATGTTACCTGCGTTTGTATTATTGAGTGCGACTCGGACAGATACCTACTTGTCAATGTTTTTTTCAAATTTGAATTGATGATAACGTTATTTTATAATTGGATTACAATAACAACTATGTATTACATTGAATTATTTCTTGAAAATATTTGAATAAATGGAGGACAAAAAAAAAATATTTATTCATTTATTTATTTATTTATTTATTTTTTTTTTTTTTGCTTTCATCCTTTATTGAGAACATAATTATGACCAGCAATATATACATACATACAAACATACATACACACATATATACATACATACATTCGTACTTTCATGGAGAAATAAGTGACAGTTTGTCCATCCTGTATCTGGTACCATAACATAACGTTTAAAATAATTCAGTTTTTACTACTTATCCTAGTTAATCAAAGAAATAATTACAAAAAGCAGTTTTTAGAGACTCAAACTTAATAGGGTGATGAGTACTTGTGGAAGAAAGACGTTTCTCCACTTGAAGTAAAAATTTAAAGTTATGCAAAAAATCAACACAGTTAGGTATCTCCTTTGACATTCTTTTCCTATAGATGTAATGTTTAATATTAAAGATGAGGAAATTATAAGGATGACTTTGGCAAAACCTATACCCAAAAATGGATCCTGCTTAGACAGGGAGAATTGTTGGCCTAAGGCTCTCTGCTCGACATCCAAAATAAAATTTGATACGAGGGCACAATCCCAAAATAAATGACTTAACGTTTCCTCATACTGATTGCAAAAAGTACACAGAGCATCATTCCTTTGGTTCATTAAAAAAAGTAATCTATTTGTACCCAAGATCCGGTGTAAAAATCGAAATTGAAAAAAACTTTAACTTACTTTCTCTAAGAGAGCTGAACGGGATTTGGAAAATAGTTTTCCAATGATCTGGATCTATATTAAACTCCCTGTTCCATTTAACAATAGCTTTAGGGGGGATAGTAATTGATCTAACAATAGAAGTATAAATTCCTCTTGACAAAGAGGACATTCTCCAAATAGAACCTACGGTTGTGGCAACATTCTCGTCAATTATCTCTACATCTATGGGTGGGATCCTCCAAGATTTTGAAATAGGTGAGTATATACCATACAAAAGCGTAAAAGGAAAATGATTAATATTGAACCTTTCTTTAAAACAATTAATTGTGAGAAAACGATTATTAACGTCTAGAAGGTCGCTTACATAAACAACACCCTTATTATACATGAAATCATAATACACCGTTACATTATTAACCTTAATATGGGAGTTGTTCCAAATTATTTCTCTTTTAAAATTGTTTGTTGGAAGGCAATAGGAGTAAGTCGACCATGCCTTACAAACATCATTTAGAAAACGATTATCAGTTACAATATCATCACCTTTAAAATTACAACTAAAGAGAAGCTTTGCATCGTATTTCTGAAGATGTAGGTCAAAAAATAATTTCCAGACTGCTTCCTTCTCTTCCAAATATCGTTTCACCCAACTACATTTAAGGCTTTTGATAAAGCTTGGTATATGAGTCACTTTCAGGCCACCTGCAAACGTTGGACTGCAAAGAGTAAGACGCTTGATTTTCTCAGGTTTTCCTGCCCAAATAAACTTAAAAATTATTCCTTCAGCCTCCTTGAGAAATGAAGGGGGAGGGTCAGGTAAAACATGAAAAAGATAAACAAACTGGGATATACCCAGTGTTTTTACAATAATTGATTTACCTATAGGAGTCAAATCTCTTTGAGACCATAAAGCCAGTAACTTTTTGAGTCTTGACAACTTGGGGGTGAAATTAAGCTTGAACAAGGTCTCAGCACAGTGGTCAAAAGTTATTCCTAACATAGTTACTGGGCCCAAAGTCCACTTGAGCCCAAACAATGGTTGCGTAAAGGGGTTATTCCCAACAAGAGAGCCCAATGGGAAAACCGTAGACTTATCAATATTAATTTTCAGTCCCGAGACCTGCTGATAAATACGAAGAGCTGAAACGCTTTCTCTTAACGAATTATAAGTACCATCTAGAAATAAGGTGGTATCATCAGCGTATTTCATGATCTTGATTTCATCACCAAACAATGAAATACCTTTAATACGGGGGTTACGATTAATATAAATTGTAAGAACTTCGGCGCAAATGATAAATAAATAGGGGCTTAGGGGGCATCCTTGACGAACCCCCCTAGTTATATTAAATGCATCACAAGCAAAACCGTTGTTTAAGACTCGACCTGAATTATTTGAATAAAGTGTAGAGATCCAACGGATGAAGTCCTCGCCGAAGTTGAAGAACTTCAAACTCTTAATAATGAAATTCCAGTCCACCCTATCGAACGCCTTCTCAAAATCTATTAAAAATAGCAATCCTTTCATGTTTCTTGAATTACAAAATTCAATAAGATCAAGTACGAAACGAATATTTTCCCCAATAAAACGTCCTTTGATAAACCCGGTTTGGTTAGAACTAATGATTTTGGGTAAAACAGATTGAATTCGGGAAGCAAGTGCTTTAGAGCAAATCTTGTAATCGGTGTTCAACAATGAAATTGGACGATAAATTTTCAACATGTGGGGATCTTTACCGGGTTTTGGAATAAGCGTGATAACCGCCCTTCCTTGTTCTGCAGACAAGGAAGAGGAATGAAAAGCCTGGTTGAGGAAAGCGGTCACCAAAGTCCCTATCTTTGACCAAAAACCTCTATAGAAATTCCCAGTGAGACCATCACTTCCCGGTGTCTTACCAGTTGAAAGAGAAAATAATGCTTTTTTACATTCATACTCTGTCAATAGCCCTTCACAATGCTCGGCCTCGTCCTGATCCAACATAGTAATGACCGGTAGGTCTGGAAAAACACATCGGGATTGCAATCATCACTTTTGTAAAGAGTTTCATAAAACGATCTAATCTCACTCAGAATTCGTTAACCATCAGTTAAATTATTTATTTATTTATTCATTCATTCATTCATTCAATCATTCTTTCATTCATTCATTCATTCATTCATTTATTTAGGTTCGAGCCTAACATGGCGGCGTAGCAACAACTCTATTTCACTTGAGCTCAAGATATTGCTCTAAAAGATAGATGTCCTGCTAGATTAAGCCTTTTCATTCCAAGAATCTGTAACTTGTCACTTATTGCTCTCACCATGCCGGAATCCAAAAAACCTGGAAGACCCAAAGGTAGCCTAGGAAAGAAAAAGCGTCAAGAGGCTGCATCCCAACAAAGCCTAAGCTCTATCCTATCGCAGGCTAGAGACAGAGACGATGACTCGGAGTATGACATTGAAGCCAGTCATACTAGAGACACTGTACATTCCTTGGGAATGAAAATCCAGCGAGTCAAAGAGAGGCTGTTAAAAGAATTCGAAAGCTTACAAGAAGAATTTTCAAAGACTATTGAAGATCTTAGAGACAGTGTAAAGGAATTAAATACAGAGACTGAAGATTTGAAAGACAGATGTGAATCATTGGAAAGGAAAGTACAACAACTGGAAGCTGACAAGGCTAAACAAGCCCAAGATATAAACAAAAACGAACGATTTTCAAGACGGAATAACATTAGAATAGTGGGTGGGTTTTGCAACTGAGGAAAATGGGGGCTGTCGGGACATCGCATCTAAGATTCTTGAGGAGGTTGGAGTGCATGTTTGTAAGCTGGAACGTGCACATAGAGATGGGAGACTAGTTCCCGGCCGGGACCGCCATCTGTTAGTCAAACTATCATTTTACCAAGATAAAATCGCCGCCATGAAAAATGCCAGGCAAGCCCTGGCAGGAAAGCCCTACTATATCGTAGATGATCTAACTAAAGCAGATCTTATCGAAAAGAGACGATGGAAGAAAGAGGTTCAGGATTTATTCAATCGGGGTACGAAACTGCGTTTTTTTGGTGGCTGCTGTAGAGGGAATGATGGCCGGCCTCATGTTTTTAGTCATACCCAATAGATGTTGAAACAAAGCCTTTCGAATTGTTTTTATTTTGGTGTCTTCCGTTTCCGTAGTGGCCTTAAGAGTCAAGCGAAGGGATGATCGACAACCATTAACCTTTTTGCCAGTAACTGTGATATTTGTGTATCTCTCAACCAAAAATTAAGGAAAAATCTTTCAATTGGGACAAAGCTCTATAGAAAAACATTGTGTAGCTCACTTTTTCGCCCTGTTTGGTTTGCAACGGATTTCCTGGTGTCGTTGTTTATACACCTTTTTTTCCAAACTGGATGTGTTTTCACTACTCTTGGTTTGGATTGATGTTTGTTTTCTTTCCTTTTTTTTTTTTTTTGTTTCTCGTTTTTTTTTTTTTTTTTTTTTGTATCCTCCACTTCGTTGACATGGCATTATCTTATTTCAATCCAATGGATGTTAGTGCAATCGTATACTGGTGCAAATGGCTAATTTAAATGTTCTGTCTTACAACGAAAGAGGTCTGAGACAAACAAAAAAGCGACGGCGTTTATTTTCCTATTTTCATCGACGAAAAGCAGACATCATGGTTGTTCAGGAAACTCACAGTTCTCGAAGTGATAAAACTATTTGGAAAAATGAGTGGGGTGGCAGTATATGCTTTTCTCACGGAGCCACGGATTCCTGCGGTATATGTATTATATTCAAGCCTACATTAAATTTTGACATCCTAAAATTAGAAGTCCATAATCTAGGTAGATTCATTATTGCAGATTTAAAAGTTGTAAATCATCTGGTTACGTTAGTTGGTTTATACGGTCCAAACTCGGATACTCCTAGTTTCTTTAAGGATGTAGCTCAAAGAATGCAAAGTTTTGCTTGTGAAAATATTATCATGTGTGGAGATTTCAGTTTTGTATTCAACTTAGATTGTGACAAAAAGGGAGGGCAGTCTAGAACAAATTTTAGAGCCCGAAATGAATGTATTAGCCTTATGACATATTTTAATTTAGTTGATGTCTGGAGAGAGAGGAACCCCCTGTCCAAAAATTTTAAGTGGAGCTCAAATATTACTCCAGGGCTGCACTGCAGACTAGATTTTTTTCTAATTTCCCGTCATCTGGTCCACACTGTAAATGATTTGTGTCATTCGCCCGGTATTCAATCAGACCATGCCTTGATTATTCTATCCTGTGGTTTGTTAAATGAAACAAGAGGTCCAGGGTTCTGGAAACTGAATAATTCTTTACTTGACGATAATGATTTCGTTGATTGTATTACTTTTACCATTGTTGATATTTTACAGAACGATTTTGATAATAATCCGCAGAGATTGTGGGAAAGTTTAAAATTTGATATTCGTAAAGTCAGCATAAGCTATGAAAAGACCAAGGCAAAGGAAAGACGCTATAGGGAAAACCAACTTATCGAAAAGATTTCAAAACTAGAAGCCGATTTTTTTCACCATGACTCACCTGCAACTAAGCTTCTGTTAAGTGAAACTCGTAATGAGTTACTGTTACATTATGACCAAAAGTTACAAGGAACAATTATTCGGTCCAAGGCCCTCTGGGTTGAACAGGGTGAAAAGAATACAAGCTATTTTTTAAATCTTTAAAAACGCAATAAATCAAATAACACCATTTTTAAACTGAGAAGTAGTAATGGTAATTTTGTAACGACAATAAGGCTATTCTAAAAGAAATGAAGTCTTTTTATGAAAAGCTGTATACATCCGACACTTGCTTTCCTAATGAAGTTTTCAATGATTTACTCAATACCCCATGCTAAAGTCGAGATGACTCCATGAGATGCGATGGTATTCTTACGCTTGATGAGTGTACAAATGCATTAATGTCTTTAAAAAATGATAAGAGTCCTGGCTGCGATGGCCTTTCGGTCAATTTCTATAAGAAATTCTGGCATTTGATTGGCAATGTAGTAGTCGACGCTTAAAATTATGCATATCACAATAATAATCTGTCTCCTGAACAGTCAAGAGTTATCATTACCCTCATTATGAAACCAGGCAAAGATGATACCTATTTGAAAAATTATCGTCCTATCACACTCCTGAATACAGATTATAAAATTGCTACCAAGGCCATTGCTGCCAGATTAAAGAATGTTATTCCTTTGTTGATTGGTCCCAACCAAACTGGTTTTCTTCACGGAAGATTTATCGGGGAAAATGTCCGTTACATTTTAGATTTGATTGATTATGCTTCCTCGAACAAAATTCCACTAGGCTTTTTGCTGCTTATTGACTTCGAAAAAGCTTTTGATAAATTGGAGTGGAACTTTATTGGTAGAACACTTGACTTTTTTAAGTTTGGTAATAGCTTCAAAAGCTGGGTTAGTACTTTTTATAGAAACTCCTCTGCTTGTGTATGTAATAACGGCTTCTCAACCGGGGTTTTTCGTATCCACAGAGGGGTACATCAGGGCTGTCCCCTTAGTCCATATTTGTTTATTCTTTGTGTGGAGATTATCAACCTCTACACAAATAAAAGTAGGATTTTAAAAGGTATTACAGTTGGTGGTATTGAAACTAAGCTTTTGCAGTACGCCGATGATACTACCTTTATTCTTGACGGGAGTAAATAGTCGATTAATGAAGCTATAAGAATTTTAGAAGTTTTTAAACAAGCCTCCGGGCTCACAATTAATCCAGAAAAATGTAAGCTGATTGCTCTTGGACCTTTTGTTAATCATCAGCCTGCCTTTCTTGATGATTGCATTTTTAATGTGACCTTCGGTCCTGTAACAATGTTGGGAATAACATTTTCTAATAATGGGGACGATCTTTTTCGCCTAAATTTTATACCCAAGCTTTCACGTCTGAAAAACTGCCTTCGTGTCTGGTCCTGAAGGGACTTATCCCCCGTCGGACGTAATACTATTGTGAAGTCTCTTGCCCTGTCCCAATTAGTGTACCTTTTCCTCGTTTTACCAAATCCACCCCAAACTTTTATGAAAGAGCTCGAATCGGTTATTGCTGACTTCATATGGTCTGGTAACCCGGACAAGGTAAAGCGAACAACTTTATGTAACACCTTTGAGGATGGGGGCTTAAAAGTTAAGGATATAAAGAGTTTTGTGAGTAGTTTGAAGTGTACATGGATTCGTAGGTACGTTGATGAGTCTGGTGGGACGTGGAAGCTATTTTTTGACAAGAATTTACACAGCTTT
This sequence comes from Holothuria scabra, assembly GCA_037179385.1. Lineage (NCBI taxonomy): Eukaryota > Metazoa > Echinodermata > Holothuroidea > Aspidochirotida > Holothuriidae > Holothuria > Holothuria scabra. The sequence continues at coordinate 26,704,800 of CM074201.1, read as the reverse complement.
GGTAGAGAACTAATTATCCATTGTAACTGTAGAGCAATTGATCTCAATGGTATTCCTAATGTTTTTGTAAAGGAGGTTGTCAGTGCATGGGTAGAGGGTTTTTATCATACACCCACGGGCAGTTTCGGGAATCAAATTATGTGGAACAATCATCACATACGTATTAACGGTAAGATATTTTACCATGAATTTCTACATAAGAAAGGTATTAAGTATGTGTCAGACCTCTTTGATCACATAGGAAATCCACTTTCACTGCATTCATTTAAGCAGAAATTTAATTTAGAAAATTTCCCGTTTACTTTGTACTGGGGGATGATTAATAGCATCCCGTATTACTGGAGAGAGGCAGGGTGTGGCCCGACGGAATCTCCAAATAGTACGACAGCGTGGGTTCAACGGGCCCTTAATGCATCTTCTCTATCCCAATTTGTCTATAATACTTTCTTGAAAACTATAGCTACTGAAGCAACCTCAATGAAAAAATGGAAGAAAGATGTGATCAATTTTGAATTACATAATTGGAAAAATATCTGGAGCATGCCATGGAATTCCGTTCGTGAAACAAAACTTGCCTATTTCCAATTCAAGTTTCTCCACATTCAAGCTGAGGAGTACAACTACTTACACTCACGTTCTAGATATAACAATGTTGTTAGTTTTAATGCCCTGAAGGATTCATTCATCATATGACTCGATTCAGTAGTTACATGTGTATATAGCAGCCTGAACCTAGGTTGTAATGTGTGTTTTTTAAACACTTCGAAAATTAATGTTTATTTTGTTAAATGTAGTGCAGGAGTATTGGTCTGCCATTTAATGCGACCGAATGTTAGAGTACACTGTAAAAAATTTCTGTTCGTCAACAGCACAATTTCTGTAAAATATTACAGATTTTGCCCGTAACCCATGTTGAACAGAAGAAAGTCTGTTGAAACGCACCTCGTGCAATGCTCGATCTTTTCACTGGAAAAGTTCGCGGCAAAAACTGTTATGAAATGTGTATGTCGAACAAAGTAATAACTAAAACTGGTAATTATTTATGATTTTCGACATAAGGCGTCATTCTGTGGGATTTAAAGTGTAAGATTTTGATTCCAATATCCGAAAGTGTTCTTGCTCCCAGCATGCATATGCCATGCAGTAAACCTCTAACGTTACTCCGCTCTCTCACTCACCGTGCATCCTACATCTATCATTTGGCTGCACTTGTAAAGGTACCGGAGGTTCGTTAGCATACATTGTGCTGCAGAAGTTCATGGTAAGTCAATTTAATGTATTATTTACGTTTCCTTCAAACTAATTTACGTTTCAAAATGTTATTTCAAATGAAAAGTGCCGGCGGCCTACTGTAGATCCAGAGGCAATCCTAATATTATCTTGAAGTAAGAGCCTAACGTGTCTAACTTAGGCTATTTGTGTGCACTGCTCATAATTGGTAGAATCGCCTCGCAAAACGCAGGGTTGTTGCTCAAAACCTTTGGGTAATCATCCAAGCTGTTGCACCTTGTCCATAGTTTTAGCTATTTTTAAACATTAAACGAGATAAACATAACAAGTTTGTTAATTATTTTTCTTATCGATTATTGCACATGAATGGAGGGGGGTAATTTACAATTACATGATCATGCAATAGGGTTTAGGGCCTAGCCTATGGATAGTAGCGTTATGAAAGTTTACGAATCTAATTCACTGTTCAGGTACGTCATCGTGTTTTAAGCGGATTTTTGATTGGCTTAGAGTTGTCGTGTGCGGTCCATTAGACCAATGAGATGTAGCGAAAACTAATCCTTGACTTTAGGCATATTTTTTTTTTATTTGGTGCTGTTGCTCTTACAGCTGGAGTGATTAAGAAACAATTAAAGGACCAAACCTCTCGCCCCAAACTACAATTTTGGTACCCGGGTACCTAAATTCTCAATTGGCTCAGCTCTTTGATTGACAGCAGATTCAAACAATGCAGAGTGCCAAAGCTTTTATTACACAGCATGAACAGTTCTAACAGTGTTTTGATTATATAAATTGTGTATTTCTTTACTCACCTTGAAGCAATAAACTGAGATTGTGTCTGGATGAGGATGAATTTCAGACAATTGTGGGGGGGGGGGGGGGGCTTCAGTAAGAAGGTAAGGAGAATTGGTGCTGTTTGGGGTGAGAAAACAGGGCCTTTAAGTAGGCCTATTTTGAACTCTTAATTAATTTGGCAATTTGTGTAGTTACTATAGGAATTTTAATGCGAAATTTGAGCATGAAGGTTGTGAATATATATTCCCTTAAAGGCCCAGTTCTCTCATCCCCAAACAGTATCAATTCCCCTAAACTTCTTCTAAAGTTAAGCCCCTCCCACCACAATTGTCTGAAATTCATTCTCATCCATATACAATCTCAGTTTATTGCTTCAAGGTGAGTAGAAAAACTCAGTTTATATAATTAAAACACTCTCAATACCATTCATGCTGTGTAATATAAGCATTGGTACTCTGCATTTTTTGAATTAACTGTCAATCAAAGAGCTGAGCCAGTTGAGAATTTTGGTACTCCCGTACCAAAATTGTAGTTTGGGGTGAGAGGTTTGGTCCTTTAAAAGTCAGGAAGTCTAGGCTATTAAAAGCTTTGCTAGGCCTATATTGCAGTTCCCCATTACCACAGGCAAATGGGAGGGGGGGGTAGCAAAAGGGCACATGCTTGTGCCCCCTAATTCAGATGAAAATGGTGGATTACAACCTGTACACCTACTGCCTGTGCCAGTGTCAGTGGCTGAGCTAGGAGAGATCAAATGAAATAAGTTTGAGAATAAAGTTACAATATTCTACAGTAAGTAACAGAGGTTAATGTAGAGTTCAGTAAATAAGTTGACCAGTTGAAGGTTGGTTTATGGTTTAAAGTCTTATGTGACACTAGATTTTTTTTTTAATTTGTGACAACCAAGGAGGGTCTTCATCAGTTGCTGTTTTGCACTTAAGTCCATCTTTAAATAAACCTTGGTGTTTGTTGTTTAGGGGAGGTGCGGGAATGTTTTTCAAATTGTTAAGAAATTTTGGAAAGATTTAAATATGTAATTAAAATCACTTATTTACATCACAGGTTGCTTTAATGTCTTACTTGACCACAGCCTGTCATGGAAGTTACAAAAGAACAAAACAAAAAATTGGAATTGGGACAGAAAACTAAGGAAAGTTGTTTCTGCATCTGAAACAAAGGTACGGTATGTTCCTAAGTTTATTAATACCCTCTCCAATTTATGTATTGTTTTTTAGTTTTAAGTGTTTTTATTGGTGTAGTTTTGCAACAACAGAGGGGTTGCTTGATTGAAATAAATGAAAATGGAGGAAAAGACTTAACTGAGACCTATAGATATACTTAACCTAATCCTGACTGATTCTTTTCAGCAAAACGTGGTTGTGCAAAATTTGATTAGTAATTCATACAGTTAATTAGGGCTTGTTCAAACTTTTAGTCACCACAAAACCATACTACCAGAATAAATGTAGTCTGGCTCAGACACATGCAAGCACTAGTAATTAAGAGGAGTACGAAATAATTTCTTTGAAAGCTTGGGATTTAAATTTATTGGATGTAAGCTTTGAAAATAATGTGTGAAGATGAAAAACAAATTGGATTTGGGACAACGTTTTCTGATAAATTAATTCAACATAGTTTAATCAATTCACTCAAAATTTGATATTTTAGCAATAGAAAAATATGAGCAGGTTTTTTCACCTTGAGGAAAATTATTCATGACTGCAAGTTTAACAGAATTACAGCAGCAGGGATTCTACACAAAGCAAAAGAGAGGGGGGGATTTATTTTTGCTAAATCCCAGTTTCAAATTGATGATGTCATAGGCTTAATTTACCAGTGAGTTCAGGGGGACAAAGACTTGGTTCCAGGCCCCTGTTAGGTGTAATTTGAAGGGTTTATAAGGCAATTTATATGTGCAACTTCAAGCATTGCTGCAAAAGTATCCTTCTTCGATAAGAAACCAAGATATTGACAATTTTTTTATTTCTATGGAAACAAAAAGGGGTTACCCACCTTCTGGGAGAGGGAGGACAAGAACAAACCCCTTACCCCTCTCTGGCGTAAACACTAAGTTACACACCTTGCGTGTGGTGTGATGGAGTTTTTAAATGTTTTATGTTTTGAAGGATATCCAACCAATTCGTAGGGCAAGATGGAATACCTTATCTGTGATCCAGTTCATACTTTCATTTTAAGAGTCATTCACCAAATACTTATTATATTGCTACTTTTTCTTTCTTTTTTTAAGTCAGCAGAACACTTGGCCAGTATAGAGGGGTCATTACATTTGGAAGATGGCACTGTGTCAGAGGAATTTCTCATCTTTTGAAAACCTGAATATATTGCAGTAGTACCCTGATGATAATGGGAAGTTTCAAGACACTAATGCCAAGAACAAGGGTAGGTTAATGCAATTGAAAACATGAAAAATCCTTACAACAGGATGTTTTGTTTCATACTTTTCATTCAACCCTTCGTCATTCTGGTACTTGTACATCTTTTGAAGTGATATTCTTTGTTACAGGTTTCAGATGGAGGTTTGGATCATCTGCAATAAGGTGCATTTTTGTGATTGGGGAAAAGATAATACTCATGCGGATTGCTATTTTTTCTGAAATCTTGAACAAAATATAATTTTCTGCCGAGCCAAATGAAGTGATGTCGTGACTGTGTACGTCACACACAAATTTCAAGCAAGGCAAATAACAGGGTTGTATAAATGATGAAATTGATCAAATTTAATGAAAGCAGATGGAGGATATATCCCATTAGGAAGTACAATATCACATTGTGAAGTAAATTTATAAAAGATCTCCCTTTGAACTAAGTTGACGTCTAAGGTAACAATACAGGTTAAACTGGAAGTTTTTGCTAGGAACACTTGAATCTCATACTGCATTTGTTGGTGTTCATACATGACAGGAAGAGCTGCTTCCTCCTGTATATGCTTTATTTCGAGTTATCAGAATGAGACGTTGAAACTATGAGAAGTTTTTTTTTCACACATGTAGAGTGACAAAACATTCAAACCATAGACAGCATCCCATCCGAAAGGAATTGTGCATTTAGTCCTTTAGAACAAAAAGGACAAAACATCAAACCCTTTTGAATCTAACTGGAATTTCATCAATAATGAAGTAGCTCAATCCTTAATGTATACTATGGGATACTATGTGTCAACAGTGGTATGAATATTAAAATCTAAATCAGCAGCAAAACAACGGCATTGCTAGATGGCATGAATTTTCAAAGAGAAGTTGTAAACGAGGTAAACACTGGTCGTTATCATAGCCATCTAGATGTGGAGCTTCTAGGAGTTTAAACAGCAGTTCATTACTTTGAAACTCATTTAGTAGTATATTATGAATTAATACAAATTTTTTCTTTTAACATGCATTAATGAATTTGTGTGTAATTCTTTTCCAGAAGGCATGCGAGTTCAACAAGCTGTTTTTGAAGAATGTGGAATACTTGTTTCCTTATTTACTAAGGTAAAAGTTACGTTTATCATTTGTGGAAAAATGACTGATACATTGTATTTATTGTCATTGACTTAACACTCACCCACTAACACTGCAAGCTAAACACCCTTAAAACACTTGGGATAAATTTAACCAGGAGCAGTGCTTTATTTACTCCGACACAATCGGGGTTTTCTAAGTTAAACAAACTCAGATCCCAGTGACTTAAACCATAATTTGTGTAAGTTTAACCAGGATTTTCATTAAGATTTAACCATGATTATGTTGAGTAATTCATTATTAATTTTAACCCCAGTGTTTTAAGAGTGTTATATAGCTTATGATTAGTTATACATGTGAAATATTCATGGCAGTCTTCTTTCCTTTTAGTTTAGAGGCTAGACTGAAACTTAATTATGCTTCACCTTGTTCAAAGGATTACATGCTAAAACATTGTTGTCTTCTTATAGCACTATTCATCAGATCTTTCTTAGAGCATGGAGATATTATATAATAGCTCCATGATCAGACATAGATTGAGACATTCAAGTTTGAGTCTACTGATTTTAAGTGTGGATAGTCTCAATCCATAGTGGGAGAAACTTTTACTGTTATGTATAACGTTTCCAACATGTTTAAGAAGTGTGTCATTATCACTGTGGCTATGGGGAGGGAGTGTTATAGCTGCCCCTCCTCCACACAAAATGTTTTATAAACCACTCGTGTAAAAGACGGCTATTTTCTGATCATATTCCACATGGCTTTTTACCTGCATTCACCAGGTCATAATTTCATCCCTGCATCATGACTGTTGTGGTACCTCCCTGTAGGTTTTGGCAACTCTATTTAATCTCTTGAAAGTTTGTGGGGATTAATCACATCAAAACATTAAGTAGTTTTCATGTGAAGGTGTACATTTTTTGGGGCATGCAATGATCTGTTTAAGTTCAAACTTGTTAGATGCAACTCATATCATTACAGAACGTGAAGAAGTTACAATTGTCTGGTTTCCAGAATTTTGGCAGTCTTCTTCTTGTTACGTAGGATCACATACAAAATTACACTTATTCTTTTGTTTTGTTTTCAACAGGTTATTTGCTAACAATAGAGGGACACAAACAGTGAAAGAAAGTGACAGTCTGGAGGAATCGAAAAACTGGTGGTAAAGGTCAAGGACATTGAATGGGGTCTTTGAACTGTGAAATTTGGAATCTCAAAGCTTTACATTTTACCATTAGCCAAAGAGTATTTCTGTGAAAATTCTTTTCACGTGATTCTGTTTTATTACGTTTAAATTTACCATGTCAAGGTATTGTATCTGATGGTCTGGAAACTGTACATTCTCCTTTACCCACGGTGATGGTTGGACTGATAATTCCATTACGTGTTTTTGATCTATTTTCAAATCATCTTTAAAGACTGTGATTTTGGAAATACACTGTGTTGCTGCTTTACTTTTCAGTCTTTATAATGATCTTATAACAAGGACAGATAACAGTAGCCAAATGTTAATTATGATATTTTATTAGTATTTCATTTGATTATAGGTTATGAAAAGGCCATGAAGGTTTACATCTTATCATGTTTTGAATAATCAAAAACTTTAGTGTGGTGGATCGATGTGTTGCGCCAAAACCTCATTAGGCCTGTTCCATGAGAAGTTACCCTAGGCATTGTCTTAAGAAGTGTGATTTTAGCAAACTTGTCTATTATGTCGTTCCAAACTCAGTAACCGAGCAAGCTCTGTGAAAATGGCTGGCCAGGAACTTTGGCTAAATTGTGCCCATTAACTTCCCGCAACATGAAAGCAAAGGATAAACTAGACTTCAGAATGATCTTCAGTGTCTCTGAGGTCATGTAATGTTATTTTCCACTTATGTCACAGTTCAGATGTAATAACGGCAAACATTACATCATCATAATGAATTGCTACAAAACATTGATCTGTGTGAATAACATTTTGTTTTGAAAATTAAGTCAAATTTCATTTTAATATGCTAACCTGTAGTTGTTTGTGAATTGTTTACTACTTATCATTTCTTCCTTTAGTAAGTTCACTAGAAATTAGAACCTTAGTTGTCTCTCCTACAGTCCTTAGTTTTGTCCACATGATTGTTGTGATTTTGAAAGTTATGCATGGTGTCAAATCATCTACTATGAACTTTTGAAAATTTTCATTTCATTTGCAGGAATCATAAAGGAAATGTAATGTCAATTTTTTGCTTCAAAAATTTTCCAGTAATGAATCGTGTTGTTGTAAGGATTCCAAATAAAAGACTTTTGTGTGTTTTGTTCTCGTTGAATGGAATTTTATTCATTATATGTAACTTTCCTACAGCTACCCGTATAATAACTTGACTCATGGGCAGAATTATCTCGGTTTGTTGCAATATGCCTTTTATAAGATGCAAAAACACTACAGCAACATGTGCAAATAGCCTCTCTTATCCATATCACCAGCCAGAAAAGATTCATAGGACAGTAATTAATATATTCGGAGGAATGTTTCAGCTTGATAACATAGTCGGTTCTGTAGTACAACTGCAGTGAAACGCAGTAGCTGTTGCAGTTGCGCAGAAAAGGCAGATTAAGAAGGGACTTCGATGAGTTTTTCACAGCAGATGGCAAGAAGTTGCAGTAAAAAGAAAATCTGTTTGACTGCACACAGTTTCTGCCTACCGACAGTAGTTTGTGTTAGCAAATGATATGGACAGAATTGTTATGTAACAGAAAACGTCTGTTAAAAGTAACAGAAATTTTCTGTTCACTAACAGACTTTGTTCTAGTAACAAATTGACAGCCCATTTTCTGTGTCCCAACAGATATTGTGGTGTAAGCAGTACAGAGTAGCTCTGTTTGGTTACACACAATTTCTGTCTGCCGAAAGTACTTTGTGCTAGCAAGTGATGGACAGAACACGTTATGTTACAGAAAAGTTCTGTTAAAAGTAACAGAGATTTCCTGTTCACCAACAGAATTTGTGCTAGTAACCGATTGACAGTACATTTTCTGTTTTCCAACAGAGAAATTTTTGACAGTGTAGCCTGACAATATATAGTACAACATATTGTTTTGATCTATTTGACTTTAGCTTGTTTACTAGTGACTCCATTACAAATTTGAAATTGTAAGGAATTAACCACTACAGGTTCAAAGGTATAATGAGTAAAAAATAATGGATTCAGAAACAATAACTCCATGTACAATTACTTACAGCATGGTGTAAAAAACGACAAAATAGTAAATGATGCATATTTGTAATAATATCACGTATTTGAATTATGATTCAAGTTGTTTACATACCTAGATAGTTAAACTATGTAGGCTATACAAGTGAATATGTGTTGATTATGAAGTGTTGTATTTATTATGTTTATATAATAAGACCTTGGTACCACTTGTTTGTAAGAATGTTAAAAAGAAATGCCAGCAAACATAATTGTAAATAATGTATTATTCTGTCAACAAAAAAATTGGAATGGAAGTTCAATAAAGCTTTGGAAGAATTTATTTATTTATTTATTTATTTATCATTCGCTCCCTCCCTCCATCCATTCATCCATCCATCCATCCATCCATTGCTCCATCTTCATTGTTCTCCCATGTTCATTTGTTTCGAAAGCATTGAACTATATACACTTTTTTTACAGAACATATCCTAGTCTATTCATGAATATTGTACACTATGCTTACATAATAAATTTTCGACATATACGGTACAATCTTAATATTTAAATTGGCTGGAGAATATGCACTTAATTGATACTTGACGTATTCATATATGCACCTATACATATACACACATACCAGTACACAACTACATATATAAGCATTCATATACACATAACGCAATTTTTGACAAAAAACCATGCCTTGATTCATACACTCGTATCTTTTTACATAAATGCATGATGATAATTATATTACTCAATCTATTTCAATTCGGATACTTAACATTATAATTCAAATGGAACTTCAATTTTTTTCATCAATACAATATTTATTTATTTATTTCTCTCTCTTGCATGACGAGTGTTACGTTGAAATGATCAATGACCTAATTATTAAGGTGATAAATCAGAATAGAACATTGAATGACAGACTGAAGTGGGAATACGTGAAGTATGCTATCCGCATGGCTTCTATTAATTATAGTAAATCTAAGGCCAGGGAAAGAAGGCACAGGGAGCAAAATCTTATCAAAGATATTGCCCGTCTGGAGCAAAGATATTTCATTTCTAATGCCGATGATGATCTTAACTGTTTGAGGCAAGCGAGAAATGACCTCCGGCTTATTTATGACTACAAGCTACAGGGCATCGTAATACGTTCCAGAGCTCGATGGGTTGAGGAAGGGGAGAAATCTACTACGTATTTTTTTAAATTTAGAAAATCGTCAAAAAAGTTGTAAGGTTATTAGAAAATTAAAGTCTTATGATGGTAGTGATATACAAAAAAACGTTGATATTATTAAAATTTTGTCTGACTTTTATCAGTCACTTTATACGAGTGAAAATTGCCATCCTAATGTCATTTTAGATGATATCTATTGTAATAGCTCTCTTTCTCAAGAGCAAGCAGCTAGTTGTGATGGAAAGCTCACCCTGAAAGAGTGTTGGGAAGCACTTGAATCTTTTACAAATGGTAAAAGTCCTGGAAGTGACGGACTTTCAGCTGAATTTTACAAAAAGTTTTGGCCCACTATTGGAAATTTGGTTCTCAATTCACTTAACTATGCCTACGATAACATGGGCATGTTTGATGAACAAGGGTGAAGTATTATTTCCTTAATCTCCAAACCGAACAAAGATCATACTTTAGTGAAAACTATCGCCCTATATCTTTATTAAATGTTGATTGCAAAGTTGCAGCTAAGGCTCTGGCTTCCAGAAAATATCCGTTTCATATTAGACTGTATTAATTATTGTCAAGATTATGAAAAACCTGGTTTTCTCCTCCTTGTAGATTTTGAAAAGGCGTTTGATCGTCTAGAATGGAATTTTATTTTTGATTGTTTACATTTTTTCAAGTTTAATGATGATTTTATAAGATGGGTTCGTGCGCTTTATTCAAATGCCTCTGCTTGTATCCAAAACAATGGTTTTTCTTCTGCCTTCTTCACAATATGAAGAGGAGTTAGACAGGGCTGTCCTCTCAGCCCGTACATTTTTATAATTTGTGCTGAAATTTTAGCCATTCGTATCAATAGTTGTCCTTCAATTCGGGGAATCACTGTTCTAGAAAGAGAGAGATAAAAATCCTACAGTATGCTGATGACACTACTATTTGTTTATATGGATCAGAAGAAAGTCTTCATCAGACTGTTGCCGTTTTCCACTCACTGCAGATGTCCTCGGGATTGAAAGTTAACTATGATAAAACCAGTATCTTCCCATTGGGTCCATTAGCTAGCCGAAAACCACAGTTTCTATTAAATTTTCACTTTGCCTGGACAATGGGGCCAGTTACCGTTTTTGGAATTACTTTCGATAATCAAAGGGACCACCTTTTTCATCTGAATTACACCCCAAAGTTGTCCCGTCTTAAAATTAAGTTAAATTTATGGTCCACTAGAGAGCTGACACCAATAGGGCGGATCACTACTGTGAAAACTTCAGCTATCTCACAGTTGGTTTTTTTATTTCAGATTTTGCCTGACCCTCCACGAACTTTTATTAAAGAGCTCGAGACTATCATATTCCGTTTAATCTGGGCAGGTCGTCGAGATAAAATTAAACGTAGTACCTTAATTGGTTCATTTGAGCAGGGAGGTTTAGAGGCACCGGATATCAATTCTTTTATTAAAAGTCTCAAATGCACCTGGGTTAATCGTTACACTAATGATACCCCTGCTGACTGGAAATTATTTTTCGATTTTTATCTCCAAGCTTATGTAGAGCGTTTTCTTTTTAATTGTAATTTCCAGATTAATGATATTTTACTCGACAATTTATTTTTGAAGGATGTGTGTAGGGCTTGGTCTACTTATTCTTACAGGTATCCGACTGATAATTTTGAGAATGAAATTATATGGAATAATTCTTCAATTAAAATAAATGGTAAACTGTTGTTTTATAATTTTATGTATGAAAAGGGGGTAGTAAAGGTTGCTGATTTAATGGATAATGTTAACCATCCTTTATCACTTATCAATTTCAGGAGGAAATTTTCGCTTCATACGTTTCCCTTTACTTTGTATTACGCTATTATCTCAGCAATTCCTAGACATTGGAAAGAAAACTTTTTTATTCAGAATGTTAATCTTGCTGAGGATGATATTTCAGTTAATGTTTGTGAAGTTACCCTTCCTTCTCGGTAAATTTACAAATCACTAATAAATAGTATCATTGTGGCCCGGTTGCAATTAATAAATGGAATAATGAGTTTCAGCTCGATGATGCACAATGGCAGACAATATTCCGTATTCCGTTTGCTTCATGTACTGAGAGCAAGTTACGCTAATTTCAGTTTCGCTTCCTTCACCGCATTTTAGGGACTAATTATTTACTTGCTATAATGAATATTACTGAAAATCCACGGTGTACTTTTTGCGGTGCTTATGATGAGACCATTGAACATCTGTTTTGGGAATGTATGCATACTTCTTCTTTTATTTTAGATGTAGAGCAATCGATTCTAGGTAGTTAGTTTATGCTAAGTTAACATGACATATTTTTGGAAACAATCTTTTCTTACGCCACCCTTTCAATTTTCTTATCCTCCACTTGAAATACTATGTATTTAGTCAGAAACTAAAAAACGATATCCCAAGAGTAAATCACTTTATGAACAAATTTAAGTTTGCCTTGCAAGTGGAAAATTATCTTCAAAGAACAAAGGGTAATCGAAAAATTACATATGAAAATTTTTGTGCTGTATTTAGCCATAGTAATTACTTATTTGATAAATTTATCACCCTATGTCTACATCTTAGTTAGGTTTTTGCGGGAGGGAGGTTGTCTATTAACTTGATTGTGATGTGAGCGATTATATTACTTAATAGAAAAGTGTTTTGTAAGGAAAATTGTGACAAGGTAGTCTACGATTTCATGTTGTATATAGTTATTAGTTTGTTAAGAACCCAGTGCACAATGTAGAAAGATGATAGATAGAAAAAAAATGGATGATTGTTTGAATGAAGTAGAGTATTATTATGTTAATAAAATGTTAATAAATTTACAAATTGATTTCAAAATTACAAAAGAGAAAGAACAATAAAGATGGAGTAAAAACCAAAAAAAAAAATCCAAACTGGCGATGTGAAATAATTTCGTTGTTATCTATTTTATCATTCGATTATTATAAATGAGTCGTTCAAGAATCTTGGAAATGCACGGAAGAATAGAAATTGGACGGAAATAAGAGATTGCGGATGGGTCACCAGTCTTGAAGATGGGGATAACTCTAGCTTCTTTCATTCTCTGGGGGACAGTTCCGGTGGACACAAAAAGGTTACAGATAAAGGTAAGCGGCGCTGAAAAGAGGGTACCAGCTGCCTGGATAATGTTGGCAGAAATGCCGTCTATATACCAGCATAAAAAACTTTTCCTCAAATTGTTTACAATGGAACTAACTTCAAAATTGTCAGTAGGATAGAGGAAAATCGAGTTTGTATTGGGCAAACCAAGATAGGAAGAAAAGGAACTTTCACACAATGGAATATCCTTGGCTAAAAATCACCAACCTTAAAGAAATAGTCATTAAAATATTTAGCAACATCAAGATCATTATCAATTTCCTGTTCATTATGAATAATTTTATATTTAGCCAGTTGAGTGGAAGTCTTTATGCTAATGAGTTCACTGATTGTTTGCCACGTTTTTCTCGAGTCATTCTTGTAAGTGGAAAAGACGTTTGTAAAGTACAATCTTTTGGAAAAACGGACTATGTTGGTAAGGCGATTTTTACAAGTTTTATATTTGTGTTTACACAAATATGTAGGGTTTCTGAGAGAGGCCTTGTATAACTTCTTTTTGGTTTTAATAGACTCAACGATGCCTAGTGTAATCCAAGAAGTATGGCAGCGAGTCTTCTTAATTTTGACAATTTTAAAAATCCGAAGGTCATATTGAAGAAAAGGCTGTAATTTTATGACAGAATATTAGGTTTTATGGAAGAACTAACCTTCTAACAAAAAAAAAAAAAAAATCAAGTTGTAGGTGATTTGCAGTTTTTTTTGGGGTTACTGGATGTCATTATGCACTGAGATTAAGGCCTTTGGACCATATTGGCGGAAAATGTCCCCGCGCAAAAAGTTTGGCTTTTAATATATTTGAAGTGCCAGACCGACCGACCGACCGAACGACCGACCTGGAGCATGTCCCCCTAATCCTTCTTAGCTCCAAAGTGGTTAGTCCAAGATCCAGATCTTTCTGCAGCAGTAAGGCATCATCCAAAATGCTAATCTTCCTATAAATCTTGGTATCATCTGCAAACTTACTTATACGAGATGTAAGAGAACTACTGTATCAATATCATTGATAAAATTTTAGAAAAGCAGTGGGCCATGGACAGAACCCTGTGGTACTCCTCTTATGACTTCTTTCCAAGAAGATAAGTTGCCATTGACAGCAACTCTCTGAGATCTACCATGAAGCCACTAATTTATCCAATCAGCACAATTGCACTGAACCCCTTACCAATGCAGCTTAACCATTAGCCTACCTAATGGAACTTTATCAAAGGCCTTTGAAAATTCAAGCTAAATGACATCAATTTTATCAACGCTATACCCAGAATCAAGAGATGAAGAGACATCTTCAAGGATGTCCTGGAAGTTAGTAGCACAAGATCTGCTTGGCAGGAAACCATGTTGTGACAAATTAGGTAACTCATTATCTAAAAGATACTTGAATAAACTATCCTTAATTAAAGTTTCCCTAACTTTGCACACAACACTGGTTAAACTGACAGGCCTGTAATTACAAGGCATACTTCGACCCCCCCCCCCCCCTTCTTAAAATTTGGAGTAACATTTGCTACCCGCCAGTCAGTAGGAACAAAACTTGAATCCAGACACTTCTGAAAAATTATGGAAAGAGGAACTGACAAAATCTCAGAGCATTCACGTAAAATGGCTGAGTGGACCCCATCTGGCCCAGGGGCCGTACTAGCCTTCAAACTCTTTAACTTTCTGCAAACCTGAAGAGAGATCAGAACCCCTACAAGTCCCCAACAAAGATGATTCCTTGGTAAAAACGGAAACAAAATAGTCATTTAACAAGTTAGCAAATATCCTGCTGGTCACTAACCAAAGGTATATATCGTACCTTGTGACTATGATAGTAATGGCACAAAAACCCACAAAGGATCATGTTTCCAACGTTATGCATATCCCAGGGTCTACAGTCATAGTTATTTAACCTGAGGATCGGTAGACTTGGCCAAGTCTCCCGTGAGTGTTCCCCGGGGAGCTGACAACACCCAAGTCTACATAAAACCAGTGCTTCAGCACAGTACAGCATACCGTACTTGATTTTTTTCTAATACGCCCTCTATCGGTCTATAAAGGTATCGCTTCTCAACGAGAGACTTGGGACAATTGGTTTCTATGACGTCATAATTTTTATGTTATTCCTTTATTTTATTCATCCCTCATTAAGATGAATACTATGTAGTAGTTTCTCAATATCTAGTCCAATCAAAGTTGGTAGTCTGTAAATCGTGATATGAATAAACATACATTAGGTCACATGACCCTGTCATTCATATCTGTCAGCCAGCACTAGTGCTAGCAGTCGACAAATATAGAGCCCTTACCGTACCGATGAAGCGACTATTTTCTTTGCAATAACATCTGAAATTATTCCCAAAGACATTCGCAAGGATTTAAAAAGTGTCATTATTAATGTATGGGACACCAAGAAGAACTCGAAGTTTGATCACCGGCAGGATTTAAGAAGTAAATTTATCGATCGACCACCTTTAGCGGTTGAGTTACACCAAGCGCCGAGAAGGCAATGATGCTTACAGTAGAAGTAGGCTATATACTACGAGATCTAACACTAACAGCAACGTTATTTCGTAAACACTGCATAGACGATGTGTGAGTTAAAACATATTCTATCAAGTGGGCTGTTGATGTGTGTAACGTGAGTGCTCTGCAATTACAAAGAAGTTTGACGTGTTGGACATATGCAAGTGTAGCAGATCGAGGAAATTCACAACTTTATAGCTTATGATAAATGAATATGATGAGCCACTGTTCAGCATAGAGGAGGGCAAGTGGAACTACTGGGAGTCTGCAAAGAAAAAGACATATCCAGCATGCTGGTATAATTGAGGTAAACTAATGCACTTCGGCTACTTAACCAATTGCAACCTCGACCCCAGCCTAGTCTCCAAGACCCAGGGATGGAATTTGACTGGGGACGGATTTCACAGTCATTCTGTCCCCATCCGGCCGAGACTTGAGTGTGCTAGGACTTCACTCCATCTAGATCCGAAGGCCGGGGTAATCCGGCCGGTCTTTTACTGGTGGTATGCATAGTGCCTAGCTGACAGTGGGGACTTGGCAGGGGATTTACCCTCGATCAATGTATACCCAACCCAGCATGGATATGGCCAGACTCTGCCTGGGGATTTAACAATTTCAAAAATAAAGTTCCCAGGCAAGACCCGACCGTCCCCAGGTCTAGGAAGTGTCAGTGTTGCAATTGATAAGTGCATAAATCTTCATGACATTGCAAGATTATTGCAGCCAGGCCCTTTTAGTTGACAGCTATAGGCACCACAATATACAGGACTTGGGGCATTGGTAGCTGCATAGGTCAAAATCAATTGTCCAAGACCCATGAATAAGGTAAAAGGCATTTTCTACTTGGCCCAGCATAATTCAGGTGGTCCCAGTTCTACCCAGAGGTTTCATTATAACAATTCTTCAAACTTGCTTACAACTTTGTTCAGGCTTTAACTTAGTCAGAGAGTTGCATGCATACATTTTAAAGGAACCCTGCTGAAGGGACTAGTTTTGCTTCCTAACAAAATAATTGCTTCATACAAGCTAGGTATAACACTGTGCTACAGAACAAGGGATTGTCAATCCTGCAGAAAACCAGGAAATTAATTAGCCAGGCACTGAAAGATCACTTGACAAGTTTTATGAAATGTGCAATTTCTTATTTTGAGCCCTAGCATAATTTGCAATAAATGAGCATTCATATGCAGGCCTACTGCCTATTTTGTAACTTCAGGAACAGCTACAGTAGAGTAAATTGCACTGGTTGTGTTTTTATGAATGTGAATATCTACATAAAGAATATGGTACAACTTGAAGACTATATAAGATTTTGGTACCATAAATTCGGGGTAACCCAGGCTACATGTGTGTTGTTTTCTTGTACTAATCTGAGTACAAAAATTAGGTCATCAGACTACATGCTAGCACGCTAGTGCTGTAGCACCGCATGTTTCATCGTGCAGGGTTTCCATCAAGTCTCCTTGGTGGAATATTTGCTTCAAGAGTGAATGGTATGAACATTTTAAGGTGTACTTAATTCTCCTTCATTTTTCTTTTACACAGAACTTGAGCCATTGGAGAAAGTGGGACTATACAGACTGCTAAGCCACCATCTTTGGCAGAGTCAGCAGGCAACCAGGCTATGGAGTACATAAAACATTTAACACCAAACTTAGCACGGCATATGGAGTATATTAGGCATGGAATGTACAGTGTATGTGTTGAAAACCTACATTATTTTGACTTCAATTTTACGTGGAATGAGTGGTTACATGAACTATGTGAATAAAATCTTTGGCCTGGAAAATATTTCATTGCAATTTTTGAAAAGAGAGTTAAACTGCACTTGACAATCATCTGATACCAGTACCAGTACAACCAGTTGGTGCAATTGTGGTGTTTAATTAGAGAACAGTCTGAAATTATCATTGAACTGTCGTGATTGGTATATTCACTTGTCCTTCAATAAAGCAATAACTGGTACATATGGAGTTACATTTTAAACATGGACCTATCAATTAAACATTAAAGAAAGGGGTTTAATTGATGTGCTGGGAAAATATTTTTCAACTGCTGTAGTAGAAAAACAAGGACTACTGTAGCTGTTCACAGAAGAGATGCTTTCAACAATCAGTATGATTTAGTTTATAGCATGTAGCAGGAATTTTTTGATTTTTTATTTTGCTTATGAAGCAAGCTGCTTTTATGGGAACAATGAGTAAACATTCTTTGTTAATATAGGCGGTGTGATGTAATGCATAATGATTTCAACAACTGTAGAAGTCTTACAGTAGTATACAGCTTCCTGAAATTGAGATTGAGAAATTGAGAAATGTTTCCAGTTTTATTGAGCTTATTGAGACCTGCACTGTTTACATACAAATGTGGTATGATGATAGCAGCTCACTGGTTTAAGGAACATTTTTGTGGAGGGTTGGGGGAGAAGGTATAGGGGGAGCTAAGTGCAAATTATGGGGTATTTTCTCAGCACCCTTGTATGATGTATACACAGCATGTCCTTACCACTACTAGCCTCTGCAATATTTTTGTGTACTTGGATTTTTTGTTTGTTTGTGGGTAGGGTGATGGAAAAGAATCTGGTAAGTGTTGCACAAAAGTGACAAGTGGAGAGACACTTTATACATTACCATCTGTAACTGAGCATAATTCTGACATGTGTCTGGGTGATCACTCCGGATTAGCAACAATCCCATCATCACAGGTAAGTTAATTGGAGGATTTCAACTACTGTCATGCACAGCACATGTAGCCTGGTTACAAGTCATTGCAGGTAAGTACCTGTAGAACTTGCATTACTACAGTCTAGTTCTACATTCCATAACCTCTTGAGACAGTGTAAACTCAGCCAAAGTCTTTCAAGTGGCAGGCTTATGCACATGGTTTCAGGGACCACTTAGTTTTTTAAGGGGTGGGGGTGGGTAGAGACCTAGAGCTCCATAAAACTGCAACCAGACAGGCCATGCAGATAGAGTGTTTAATGTAAATGATGTAAGGTTACAGGTGGGATTTAAAATTATGAATTGCTTCTCTGAGACAAGATATTCTTGTCCTTCATGGTCCTGGGAAGGTAAAGGCCTACCTGCTCCTACATGATACATAATCTGACAGATTTGCAAAATAACCATGCTACTCTCTCTCTCTTTCTCTCTGAGCTTGGATCACTGTTTCAGTAGGCTATGCATGTCTTGTCTTATGCTGCTTATTGTTTGAGACTGGCAGCAATCAGTAAAAGGAGGAATAAAAATTATCAGATTCAAATTAAACACATGTTTACATTGAATTAAGTGTCATACCTAGTTAGTGCTGCTGGCTGTACTGTGGTCAATACTCTACAAGATGGCTGGCTATTTCTACCTTATTACATAGGGTATTTTGTTCCCACGTCTCATAAGGCCCACTTTCATATATTCCACCTCGTTTTGGTCCCCTGTCTCAAAAGTCGTAGGTCTCACTCACTGCTCCCCAACCAATCAACTCATTGGGATTATAGGGGTTTGGGTTACAGATATGGTTATTGGGCATGCACCTAAAAATATGAGCGGAACAATGACACAGGGAACCAATCATATCACAGGTAACAAAATTATATTAGATTAACAAGGCCACCATGTGGGTAGCTCACAGGTAGGGATATTACTTGGGTAGCTGACCCATATTCTCCCCACGTATTAGTTGTTAGCCCCAGAGCTCTCTCATATCAGTGAAATGGGCTATCATATAAAGCCCACTTATTAATCCCAGGTGAAATTGGCCCACATGAAAAGAGTTAACGCCCATTGGTGCAGCTGCAGAGGAGCCCACCAGGAGCATGCATTATTTGTTCCCCTTCCCAAGATTTTGGCCTGTATTCCTCCCCAACTTAGGTTAATGAAGAATGGAGTACACAGATAAAAATGAATAATATACCTCTCCAGATCTGATTTTTTATACTGAGAATTATCCTTGCAAGCTTTTGGGTTTTCACCCCTGTACATGCCTACCTCCCGCCTGAATGGGACTGAACGCTTTGGGATCTGTATTCTGTTCGGAGCTGCGTCCAAAATTTTTGCCCCAAACATTATCCTGTGCCCTTTATTTGTCCCCACCCCATCCAGTTTTGACAGTCTGACACCACAGCTGCCAGTGCATGGCATAGCCACGTGGGGGGGGGGGGGGAGTCAGAACCTTGCAATGCAAAAACACACCTCCCTATTCTTCCCTCATTTAGTGCCCATGACACCAACCCCCTCCCCCGATGACACAATCCTGGCTATGCGCCTGACTGCTACTATAGTAGTATCAAGGATGGGGGACCATTGATGGGGAAGTAAAGAGATGAGACTAAAGGCATAAATAACGGCATATTCTTCTCCTACCCCATTTGACTTATCTGTCTGTAATCTCGTAATCTCAGTTGAGCTTTTCCCCTCGACTCTCTGGCGAAGAGCCAAGGGGCGAAAACCAAACATTTACTCCGGGGGGAGTTCTGCTCCCTTAAGGAGCTAAACGTCCCAAATGGACAGATACGCCCGGTTGAGTACTCTTTTGGATTCAGACGGTTTCGTTCGTTGCAATACTGTTCATTTTTTTGTGGGCTACAATCTGACAATAACAGTATAATGATTAGTGTCTGTAATCAATTCGCATAATAGCTTCAAGTACTAATTCAATGTGTTACGTCGCTTTAAACTCCGATTTCGTGCCCGCAGGATAGATCGAATTGTCACATACATTGTAGCACTTATTTTACATCATGCGAATTTCCCATTTTAGAAGTATTCCACTATGGTACTGGCTCAAAAACATTACGTTTTCTACCGCGCCTCAATGAAAGACGATACTACTCTTCCAGGTTATAAAGAACAATCGTATTTTCGTGTTACCACGAGAGATATCAATTTAATTACTCCCTATACGCTTAAATATTTAAGAAAGGATTATTTAAGATATGTTTAAATATTTAATTATTATGAGTATGATCAGGGTCTTTAATATTATTCACTCACGTTTCTATACAAACCTTCAATTGGGCGATACTAAAGTTTGTGTTTGAGAATGCTGGTTGGTTGGTAGTGCTGATACAGTTTAAAAATGAATAAGAAATAGTCTTATTGTATGACGTCATAGAAACCAATTGTCCCAAGTCTCTCGTTGAGAAACGATAGAATTAATAGACCGACAGAGGGCGTATTAGATGAAAGGAAAAAACGATATTCTGTACTATGCTGCAGTGGGGGGTTTTGAAGAGAAAGTTGTCAACTCCCCGCAGAACACTAACGAGAGACTTGGCCAAGTCTAGAGGATCGGCAGAACAATAATCACTCGTAGGAATTTATACCTACCCCAGGCCTAGCACCCAATTGTACGTGCGACGTTAGGCCGTATAAATATGTAGCGTGTGTAACGTTAGGTCATAAACGGGGCGTATCACAACGTCATTCTCCAAGATCATTATGAACATACGATCTTCATATTAAACGCCACCTTGTGAAGCCACAAGGCTGTAGTTTTTTATAGTCCTCAGTGAGGACTGATGCCGTTCTCTCACTGTCCTTAGTACTGAAGATAAGTGTTTTCATCAAACTACATGACAGCAAACTTGATATAGGCTAGGACTATTATTATATGTTCAGTATACCTTTATTTTAGAATATATTAATAAGGCCTATACGAGAGATAAGACCAATGCTAGTGATGGTCCAGTGTACGTACGGTACCGTCCACTAGCGTAGCCAGCGGGGGGCAAGGGGGGAAGAGTGCCCCCCCCCCCCCCCGCACAGAAATTTTGGGGACGCGATGGGCGATGATGAAAAAATGAATGAGAGCCAAAAAAAATAAATAAAAAATAAACGGCAAGAGGAGGGAGGGAATTGGGGGCATTTTTTTTTTACAGTTTTTCGGGGGGGGGTCTTGGTCGGCGACTAGTCTCCCCGATGGTTTACCTGTTTGTTGCTCTCAACGCGCGCTGTAGATTCACTCCAGTTTCTTCAATACTTCGATTCCACACATCTAGAGAGCGTAAGTCTTGTCAACCTTACCAAGTAACAGGTATGCAGAGTGCACAGGTTATGTAGAAGTCGTAAATTTCATCCCATATCACAAAGCCTAGTTGCTGTTCTCTTGTGTGTTATGCGATAGGTCAGTTGGTAAGCGACTCACAGAGCATAGTGTGGCTATTTTATTGGATATTCCAGGTGGTTTCGACGCAATGTATGTTATCCCCGATACGGTCTACAACCCCTAAAGTTTGTATTTTTTCTTTTTGTTCATAATGATTACATAAGCTATGTTACTTTTGTACGCCTAGCAAAAATTTTCGCACGCTTCGCGCGTTTTGCAATTTCACGATTCAGACACAACAGAACACTATCAGTGCGCAACTAGGCTTTTAAATTATTAAGTGATATTGTGCAGCATGTGCCCCAGGCTGCAATGACATGGGATAGTTGGGCTGTCGGAACTTGTGGTGGCTGGCATGACCCGCCCCCGGCTGGGAATAATCTGCCGCCTTCCCATGGTCGGTTTAGTTATTTTGGCTTTCAAAAGATTTATTTCTGCGGTAAAACCCAAAATTTTCGGTACGCTTTGTACACTCTTCCTCAGTTCTGTTACCAAGAGCTAATAAAGTACAAACCCTTGCCATCTTTTCAAGTAAATTAATGAGTAGAATATGTACATGTCGGGAATTTCATCTCATTTCGCTAAACTTAGTTAATAATCTCTTGTGTCAGTAGTGCGGTACGGACTCGAAAAAGGAAGTACAATATAAGTTGTGCCCGATGGGGCCCAAATGCAGGGACAATTGACCTATATAAGCTTTAAATAAGTACAGATTCTTTCATTGTAGGCTAACCCAAAAAATTTTCGCCCGATTTTCCACGGTTAAATCAGTGCGCAAATATCTTCCTCTAGCAGATTCAAATTTTATGTCGTATATGACTCGCAATGGCAGGTATATTGCACAGGTTTTCTTCAAATCTCCCTCACCAAATCATCGACGGCATCCTGGCTGTCGGGGCTTGGGGTCGCTACCCACCCTACCTCAACCGTTCGGAGAGTGACCCTTCGTCGGACAAATCCTGGCGCCAAACCTGTAGGGAAGACACATTTTTCGGTTATGACTTGTAGGCCTATATGTGTAATGAAGCAACTAAAACTGGAAGCTGCCTTTTTTGGAGAACGGCAACCTTTTTGGAGGGGTGACCAATTTCACTAGGAGGGCGTTTCGCCCCTCTAAAACCCCCCTGTGGAGAACACTGGAATCTAGTATAAAAAGAACAAAATATAGCACCATATTGCATATAAGCTCCTCGAGACAGCAAAAATTTCCAAAAGGGGAGGGGGGAAACCCAGAGAGAAAGGCCCGTAGCCAGGGGGTTCAGGGGGGTCGCACTTACTCCCGTCGGACCTAATATTTAAAAAAATTTTATTGAAATGGAGTTTTGGCGTTTTTCAGGGCAAAATGTCAATTCCACTGGTTTAGCCAATGTAAGCCTTATGAGTAGCTGTTTTATTTCAGTGTAACACAATTCCCTAGGGCTCCATCACTCGTACAGTAACCCTCTTACAGCCACACACTAACCCTCAAGGGAATAAGGAAAACATTGATACAAGATTGATAATGTCCGAAACTTCCAGCTAAGGTGTTCACCAGTTCGCTCAATTTTGATGTAAAATTGCAAAATCTCCTTGGGGTAGGAGGGGGAGAACCAAACCCTCCCCCCATTCGGTCGCTCGGCTCCTCACTTGGGCGCTTCGCTCCCTCAAGAAAATGCCGCCCTCCGTGGCGGCGATGAAAAATGAAAAAGTGGGGGCTAAAGGTATGCTCAGCCCCTAAATATTTGTCAAGTGCTTCAATTAAGAAGCGTCGAGAATTCGAAGTTGGGCTGAACATATTCTTGCTTAGAACACTCGGGAAGTGCCATTTCCGGCCATCTGACGGGTTTATTAAGCCAAAAAATTTCCTGGTACGCTCCTCGCCAATCGATGGTTTAGCTCCGCTTAGAAATTTTTTGTTTGCATTAATCGAGAAATTTCAGAAATAAGATCCATATTTCCAGGCTTTGAACATGCAGCATAAAACACCCGGGAAGTGCCGTTCCCTGCCATCTGAGGGGTTTCTTAAACCAAAAATTTTCTTGTACGCTCCGCGCCAACTGATGGTGGCGCTCCGCTTAGATAGTCCTGTCGGTCAAGATTGGGGACGATGAGTTAACTTTGCCCCCTCACAAGAAAATCCTGACTACGCCCCTGGTACCGACGGCAAGCGTTCCACTTACTCAAATACAAGTCAGGCTATACCCCACTATATATCTTAGTTTCCATAGAGGGTCTACAATCAGGCTGGGCAAAATTATCTTGGGCAAATTCAAATGCCCCACCAAAATTGATGTTGTTTTCGAGGGTGAACAAAAGTTGAGACAGGTCCGGAAGCTTGGGTGGCGCCAGCGGGGGGACCGGGGGAATGCCCCACCCCCCCCCCCCATCGGTGAACACTGTCCCCCCCCCCCCCCTTCCCGTCGGGGAAGGTCGCCGGTTTCGTCGGGGAGGCCTAAAGAAATAAAAAAATAAGAAAAACCTACAAGGACTGAAGTTACTGGATGGGCGATTTTAAACATATATTTTGTTTTGAAATGCATGCAATCCAATACATAGTGGAATCGGTTTTCAATCACTTCTTTTTAGCTCTGTTGTACCTTATTCCATGTACGTTGTCCTATCTCCGCCCGTCGGAGAAGGACTGAAAATTTTTCGGGCGGCCTAAGGAAAGAAAAACTAAGTTACTGAATGGATGATCATGTTTTTTCTTCTATATGAACTTTTTTCTTTGAAGCGCTATTCCAATACGTATCTGAATCGGTTTTAATCACTTCTTACTAGTTTTGCTATGAAGAAGTGATAAACACCGCTTCATCCCATCTTCAATCCGTGCGGGAAAGGCCATGCCACCTCGGCGAAGGCTGCCCCCCTCTGCTGATGAGAAAATCCACTTAACGTCCGTGAGCCTTCGTCTACACACCCACGATAAAAGATATAGGCCTATGATAAAATAAGTCTCCGGGACGATCTTCTCTATCTTGCTTACTAAAAGACCAGATTCTTCAAGGAAACTCACAATTCTGAATTTTCGGTACAAAATCGGACAAAAGGTTGTTCATGTGCATGCAATGCCCAACGGTCTGCCTCGACAGCCGAATTCTAGTAACGGTAATGAAAATCAGCCATGTTTTCAGCTACAGATAATTATAAACAGTAGTTTGAGAATGTCTCTTCACAAGTCTGACTGAACGTTCATTTGAAGCCACCTTGTAGCGTGACATATTTTCAATACGTGTAAAGTGACATCATTGTCTGTAGTTCAGGCAGCCGCGTAGAAAATTTCATCTTTTCCAGTGGACCTTGAAACTGAATAGAACGAATTAGATTCTTATCAGAGTCAAAAACAGTATGTTTTCAATTACGTTGCATAGTTCCCCCCCCCCCCCAAAAAAAAATAGGCAAGACCATTACATCTACTCGTAGCAGCACCTTTTATCTGGTAATATTCTGATCACTTAGCAAGTTGGGTTTTTGCTATTGAAGTGAAAGTTTCATTTCAAAGGAAAGCTCAAAATAATGACTGATTTGTTTCTAGTAACAAGCCCGGGTAATGTCATTTCCTGCTGTCTCGGGGTTCTCAATTTTCAAATATATTTGTGCAGTCCACTTAGATAGACTTTCGAGTAGGATTGCATTTACGTACAAAAAAGACAATCCTGCCCTCCCCCAAACTGAAACGTTCCCGTACGCCTATGTCAATATATAAAATTTAAAACTACAAACATATAGGAAGCCAAACTTTATCCGAGGGAAAATTTTCCAATCTGGTCCGAGGGCCTTGTTCTGCATGATGATATTTGGTGAACCCCAACAAACTACAGATCATCCCTACTTGATTTTTCTGTAAGAAGGAAAGATTCTTCCATAAAACCCCCAAATCTGTCATAAAATTACAATTTTCTCCTAATTTTGCTCTTGAAAGGCATATTACTGAATAAAAGCTCAATTTGTCATTATTATCTTACGGAAAAACCAAATTCTCTTTTATTAAATTCCAAAACTTCTCCAATAAAATAAGCTCCTAATTTTCAAACCTCGGTTCAAAAAGGCGGAGTAATAGAATCGTCTTGAAGCCTTAGTACGTAGGCCTAGTACGATTAAACAATATGTAACCCCAGAAGAATTTCAGCTGTCGCCTATGTAAAGTCTTTTTTTTTTTTTTTTTTGCCCATATGAAAGACAGATTCCTCAATAAACACCCCCAACTTTTTAATGATCTTTACAAAAGCCAAATTTCTTCCAAAAATTGTAACCTTTCTCTTAAAAATGAACTCCGCATTTTTAAGTATTTCTTAAAAAGAAAGCCAAAACTTTCGGCCCGCTACGCGCGCCTCAGATACTGCAAAGACACGTCTCACCGGGACTAACTCTTTTGTCGGGACTTTGAAAAGCTGGCCCCCTGTCGGGCAAATCCTGGCGCCACCACTGTCCGGAAGTACGGCCTATAAAATAACTTTTTCCCAGGAATGTAGGCCCAAGGGTTGTGAATGTGATCGTTGAGAATCTAGATCACATTAATTTCTTTTTACAATCGGGTTTTATTAAACTGCACAAAACCTGGTGGAGGTCATTTCTTCGATCATTTAAAAATAACTTGTCGACTATCAAAGCTAACGATAATCTGGTAATGCGCGATTTTTCAAATATTGGGGGGCATGACTACCGTTTTGTTTCCCGGGCATCGCCGCCCACAATATATCTCAAATTGACAAAATTAAACGAAGTATAGCATAACGTACGTACAAGCTTCTGCATTTTTGTTTCTCATAATTAAAACATCACACTTAATTATTACGGGAACAATATCACCAGATAGATTTTAATTGATTTGGTCGGGCACACTTTAGAACACTGTGTAAACCCTCCTTCTGTCCGTCTAATTTGACATTTGAAAAATTTGAAAACCGAGGTTCACCTGAATATTCGGTTTACCATGAATTTGGACAAAATATTGCCCACGTTAACCAAGTGTGGAGAGAAAACTTGTTTCATTTTAGGCCTTGTCAAATATTTTTCTAATCTTTTCTATTTTTCTTTAGGAGGGAGGGGGGGATTAGGCTTTGAAAGATGCCATTTCATTTTCGGCAAAATTTGTAAAGTCGGATGTTCGGTTAATTAAGCAAAATGTGTTGAGCAGCACTGTGCAGGTGACAAAATACTTTTACAAGCTGCTCACCGAAGGTCCCACGAATGTTTATTTCTTGATTTTTTTTATGAAAATCTAACTTGGACTGTGATGCTTTCTACTCTTCTAGCAAATATACAATGAAAATTGGATGTTCAGCCATTTCGAGTTCTTAAGTTGTACAAGAATATGAAGCAAAGCTTGGGCAGTTTGGGATGATTGTTTTTTCATTATCTGTTAGAATATGTGTAATTAAACATGCCAAACTTTTAAGACGTATAAATGGCTACTCGAGTTTTTCTAAACACTGGCACAAAACTCATATTTGAATACTGAGGGCGTGGCTTCCCTTCTCCCCCACCACCCCCACCTCCTCGTACGTCAATGGTCACTTTTCCTAGACGTATGTCCCATTCAGTTTGATTCAACTCAACTGATATCCATGCACCTATAGTTAGGCCTAAATTCACAACTCTCAGACCCTCTCTCGTCAAATGACAAGAAAAAAAATGACGGGAAACTTCACTATCACTCATATTACTATCCTATTCTGGTGGCCTCTCCATAGGATATCCAAATGTTGCATGGGAGTTGCGGGTGTGGGAACAGCACACAGTTGCGCCGAAAGGTGCTTGGAAAATCGCGCACTTGTTGATAGTTGAATCCGCAAGTTGAATCGCGTAAATGGGACGCGGGCTTAAGTTGACCCAATTCAGTAAATGATCCCTATTGTTTTTGGACGATTTCAAAGGTCCTTTGGGGTCATGAGAGGTCAAAATGTCTAAACCTTGTAAACACGATATCTTAAGAAAAGGTAGATGTGACTTTGCTTATATTTGATGTTTTGGTTAGCCGTATTAAGTTAATTTTGCCTACTTATTTTCGTGCAGGTCAAAGACAAATACATTTTGAGGCCAAGAGAGTTCAAATGGTAAATTCCTTAGAAATTGCTTTTTAACATAGTATTCAATGGAGGGTAAGTGTGACTTATCTCTTATTGTTTTTGTGGAGGTCAAAGGTCATTAAAGGTCACAATAGGTCAAAATATCAACACGATATTTTCAAGAAAAGTAAATGTGTCTATGATCATATTATGGGTGCGGGGTAACCGAAATTATTCCTATTAATATTTGCGGAGGTCAAAGGGCATTGGGGGTCAAGAGAGGTCAAATGCTACATTCCTTGGAAATTGCTTGTAAACGCAGTATGTTATGAAGGTATGAGTGACTAACCCAATATTTTATGTGTGAGTTGATATCTCATATTAGTTGATGTGTCATATTGATAAGATGATCCCTATTGTTTTTGGTGGAGGTTAAAGGTCCTGTGGGTCCACCGCTTGTTTGATTCTGAAAACCTTGTTTACAAGATATCTGCCAAAAACAGGAAGCTGAAACAGATTTCATACTCGGTATGAGAAGCCTATTGCTTTTGATGGAGGTCAAAGGTCATTTGTGGTCACCAGCAGTCAAAGTCTAAAATTTTTTTACATGATATTTGATGGTGGGAAACTTAAATAAATAATTCCTATGTGGATGCATTATGGTGAGGAACAGAATTCTCTTGTCTTCGGTGAAGGGATAATGTCATATCACGAGAGGTCAAAGTCTCAATTCATGTAAACACAATTTCTCATGGATGGAATATTAGATTCTGCATAATTTCATACATATTATTTGGATGAGTTCCAGGTGGTCAAAGGTCACCTCGGGTGTCGCAGGATCCGAATCTCTGAACCTGATTTACATGATATCTCAATGTAGGAAGCTTTTTATACTTTGTGGGTACATTATGAAACACTATCAATTTAAAAAAAAAGATATCCATTTCAGCGTCATGGAAGCACTACACCTTTTGGCTATCTGGTCTAAAGCCATTTGGGATCAAAGGGGTCAAAAACTTGAACTCGAAACTCGTTACATTTAACTCGGAAACATGGTAAGTATTGGAATGCCTGAATTCAAACTTGGTAAATAGATGTCCCATGTTGAGAAAAAAAAGCCCATTGTTTTTCGTTGAGTTCAAAGGTCATCTGGGATTAAGGAGTTATGTTGTTATTTTGTAAACTGTAAAGAAATGTATGTAAATCAATTTTGATATTGGTTGCAACGTCAAGAGAAACCAGTGAAGCCATCCGCACCAAGAAGCCCCCCACACACACATACCAAATCTACCCCTGCCAACTCGCTTTCATACATGCCAAATCGCCCTGTGTCATCTCGTCCCCCATACTAACCAAGTCCCCCCATGCCAATTCGCACCGAGCCATATCTGGGGTTACTCAAGGTCACACACTGGAAGTCTTGTTATCAGGATACGTCATTTCATAGTAGGTAAATTGTGTAAGTTATCCTATTTAGTGTCGGCAATGCATAATGATAAGAAAATGATTCCTATCGTTTTTATTGGAGGTCAAAGATCAGCTTGGGTCACCAGAGGTTAAACCTTGAAGACAATGTCAACACGATATCTTAAAACTTTGAAACCTAGATCGATTTTATTTGTGTACATGTTAGGGTGGGAAGCTTGTCTTTGTTTTTGCTGGTGGAGGTTATCAAAAGTCATCTGGGTTAACACAGTAAGTTTTCGAACATGTTGGTATAGTATTTGACAGAAAAGGTATGGGACATTAAGACATTATTTGGATTACAACATCATCGAAACCTTGACCAATTTTTGCATGCTGATTTAAAGTTTAGTAATGTCTAATTCATTTAAGCACTCTGTGTAGATGTCGCAATCTTTCAAAAAAAAAGGGAATTACATGATGGCGTAATTTCTTATTCAGGACTTATGGTTTATTTTCCATAGGGATGTAGCTAGTTATAGTACGGGTGTAGTGATGGCTGCAGCGATTACAGTGTTGAGACAGGACCCCATTTTCGATGATATTTAGTGATTGAAAATCTGAGAAAAGATTTCCACCCATCGAGAGGCGGCGGCACCCTCGTTTTTATTGAGAGAACGAGACAAGACACCCATAGATAACCCTTTTCAATGTTTTGTACAGTCCTGACATCATTCGAACAAAGCCTTGGAAACGATATGTGTCTGGTGAAGCGTGACCATACTGCAGGTGTATATGCATACAAAAACTGAACGAATTGTGTCTATCCCACCACAGTTAAGAACCACAGCTTAAAAGGTACAAGTTAGGCCTACACTACAGTGTCGGGAAGTCATAAAGCTCTATTTGCTGCATACTTCGGCGTAAGTCCTTTTGGGTAAGTCCTTTAGAGTATATAAAGTGTCTTATTTTGTTATCAATCCGTTGCTGAAAGGACCCGTCCTCTCAACCCAAACAGTTCCACTTTCTCCTAACCTACCTACTTAAGCTCCCACAACTGTTTTAAATTCATCCTAATACAAATACAATTATCGGTTCATGTCTTCAGTATGAGTACATACAAAACCCCAAAGTGTGATCAAAACATTTTCTCAGTAGTAGTACTGACATGCCGTGTAATATGAGTTCAAGTTCAACTTATTCTCTATAACACCCCAATACCGGGTACAACAGAATGAAAAAAAGTAAATAACAGGGTGAACACAATTATTACTTAGGAAGAAAAAGAAAGAATAAGGAAGTGAAGAAAGTGAAAAAAGAAAAAAGGGGAAAAAGAAAGCATCGTTCATCTTTTCATACTGATACAATACATATAGTAAATCTAAACATTCAGGGGGAAATAATAAAGATAATAATAATAAAATAATAATAACAATAGCAATTTTAAAAATTAATTCAAAAAGGGAATGACAGAAAAATAAAAGTAAAGAAATATTGATAATAATGATGGAAACAACAATAATAACAACTCAGGGTCGGGGATTAAGGCTAACTAGTTAAATCGTTGAAGGATATCTCCACAGAATAAACTGATCTTAAGTAAAGTCTTCCTATTTCTTGTCTGAAATAAATCTTCCATTTTTAGGATGTTTGAGTTTTGATGAAAATAAGGGGTATATACCTTTTCCTTTCTTGGGATAATGCATTACATTTGAAGTTATAATGGAATTCGTCTCCTAACTTTTCCAGATTACATAGGGTGCATATTCTGTCATGAAAAACAATACTCCTATATCTGCCAGTCATAGTTGGTATTTTGCTATTTCTACAGCGAAGTCTGCAAAAGCTAAGTCTGTTCCGAAACGGGAGATTTACCAAATACCTTTCAAATGTAAGATTCTTTTTAAAAATGCCTGTGTGCCTGTAGGCCATTGTTTTTCGTTGAGTTCAAAGGTCATCTGGGATTAAGGAGGGGTCAAAGACTCAAAATATTCAACTTTTTGTTTGTTATGTGTAAACTGTAAAGAAATGTATGTAAATCAGTTTTGATATTGGTTGCAACGTCAAGAGAAACCAGTGAAGCCATCCGCACCAAGTAGCCCCCACACACATACCAAATCTACCCCTGCCAACTCGCTTTCATACATGCCAAATCGCCCTGTGTCATCTCGTCCCCCATACTAACCAAGTCCCCCCATGCCAATTCGCACCGAGCCATATCTGGGGTTACTCAAGGTCACACACTGGAAGTCTTGTTATCAGGATACGTCATTTCATAGTAGGTAAATTGTGTAAGTTATCCTATTTAGTGTCGGCAATGCATAATGATAAGAAAATGATTCCTATCGTTTTTATTGGAGGTCAAAGATCAGCTTGGGTCACCAGAGGTTAAACCTTGAAGACAATGTCAACACGATATCTTAAAACTTTGAAACCTAGATCGATTTTATTTGTGTACATGTTAGGGTGGGAAGCTTGTCTTTGTTTTTGCTGGTGGAGGTTATCAAAAGTCATCTGGGTTAACACAGTAAGTTTTCGAACATGTTGGTATAATATTTGACAGAAAAGGTATGGGACATTAAGACATTATTTGGATTACAACATCATCGAAACCTTGACCAATTTTTGCATGCTGATTTAAAGTTTAGTAATGTCTAATTCATTTAAGCATTCTGTGTAGATGTCGCAATCTTTCAAAAAAAAGGGAATTACATGATGGCGTAATTTCTTATTCAGGACTTATGGTTAATTTTCCATAGGGATGTAGCTAGTTATAGTACGGGTGTAGTGATGGCTGCAACGATTACAGTGTTGAGACAGGACCCCATTTTCGATGATATTTAGTGATTGAAAATCTGAGAAAAGATTTCCACCCATCGAGAGGCGGCGGCACCCTCGTTTTTATTGAGAGAACGAAACAAGGCACCCATAGATAACCCTTTTCAATGTTTTGTACAGTCCTGACATCATTCGAACAAAGCTTTGGAAAAGGTATGTGTCTGGTGAAGCATGACCATATTGCAGGTGTATATGCATATATAAACTGAACGACTTGTTTCAATCCCACCACAATTAAGGACCACAGCTTTAAAGGTACAAGGTAGGCCTACACTACAGTGTCGGGAAGTGATAATACTCTATTTGCTGCATACTTCGGCGTGAGTCCATTTGGGTAAGTCCTTTAGAGTATATAAAGTGTCTTATTTTGTTATCAATGCTTTACTGAAGGGACCCGTCCTCTCAACCCAAACAGTTCCACTTTCTCCTAACCTACCTACTTAAGCTCCCACAACTGTTTTAAATTCATCCTAATACAAATACAATGATCGTTTCATGTCTTCAGTATGAGTACATACAAAACCCCAAAGTGTAATCAAAACATTATCTCAGTGGTAGGTTACATGCCGTGTAATATGAAAGAAGAAGGAGGTGAAGAAAGTGAAAAAAGAAAAAAGGGAAAAGAAAGCATCGTTCATCTTTTCATACTGATACAGTACATTTAGTAAATCTAAACATTCAAGGGAAAATAATAAAGATAATAATAATAATAAAATAATAATAACAATAGCAATGTTAAAAATAAATTCAAAAAAGGAATGATAGATAAATAAAAGTAAAGAAATAAAGATAATAATATTTGTAACAACAATAATAACAACTCAGGGTCGGGGATTGTATGATGTAATTTCATGAACAACCCAATTTATATAAAAAAAACTGAAATTCTGCGATGTGATCTGCCCACTTTACATGACTCTGAGAATGGAAGCATTTTGGTTAAGCTGTATCTTCTTGAATATTCTTTCAGACCAGTTTGAGTTCTATGTTAAACGGTGTTTGGCGTAGTATCACTTATCACAAACATCACATGCCCACCAAGTAAGTATAGTTAAGGGGTTAAGTTTTGTTGCTGAATAATTCCACAGTCTATTCCATAACATGCAATACTATCATAGTTAAATTCATTGTTAACAGCTGCCGTGTCATGAGCAAGTAAAGAGGGTGAGTTCTTCATTACAACTGGTTGGAGCTGAATAGAGCATTGTATAGCATTCGTTAAGATCATACTTAGGTTCATTGTTAACAGTTGCAGTTTTATGACCAAGTGAAAAAGGGTTCTTCATTAGAACAGGTTGGAGCTCTGACACGACCTGAAACTTCAGCATTGATACGGGGATCGGGGTTTGTCCCATGTATTTTTGTCGAGGATTGTAGCTTTGATAAGTTGGCCGATAATGTGAATTTACTTTAACGTATTTAGCCACCGTGTACTGGCGGGGGTGGTGTGAGTTTTACAAAAACAAAATTAATTCATTTCAACTAAGCTCAGAAATGCCATTTCCGTCTATCTTAGTGAAGGGTCGCGATTTCCCAAATTTTTTGTACGCTCCCTTTATACAGTTTTCTAGTAAACTACAACAGTTTCTTCCCCCAGCCAAAGCCATATTCAAACTGTACATGAGCCAGAAGCTAGATTCGCCCTTTGTCGGACTCCAGTCTTAAACGCCAGACAAATTGGTCTCCACACATATACTTTACAGCAAGCATTAACGCCCCGACCCAACAAGAAAAACCTAAATCTGTTCCTGCTGAGAGTACTATTTCAAAACGAGAAGAAGGTTGATCCTTCATTTTTTAGACATTCTCCTCACGACGACTAGGCCTATAGTACAAATCTGCCAAGTATCAAAATTCTTTATAATTTTACCATGGACATTCAAAAAGCATGGTTATGGAACTTTGTACTTGTTGTTGTCTTGGGATTTCTAGTTCAGCACATGCTGGAGAAATGGAAAATGATAGCACCATTTTCAATAATCTGAGACAGAAATGTCTCAAAGGGTTTGAACCCCCACCCCATCATTCACTAACCACTTTCATCGTTTAACCCTCTTCAGAAGAAAATGTGGATCCACCCCTTTTTCTGTATGCAAAACCAATCACTTGCATAAGTCATGCAACTCGACTTTGTTTTCTAGATTGAATCCTCTGTATGAACATTTCGTGCAGATCCGAAGCCTATGGGCTATCAAATTATTTGTTAATTTTCGGTTTCAAAATCCTGTTCGTCATCATTAATGCTGTCTTTCGGCGAGAAGCTCTTAGATCAGGTTCTATAATTTTAAAAGTTTTTTAGTATTCAGGTTCGCTTAGTTTGGGCAGGTCCAAGCTATTCTATCCCATGAAGTCATTTTTAAAATTTCATTGAAATAAGGCATATTTAACATCATTGTAAAGCTTAAGGATTGAAGTTTTCAAATTTAATATAACTTTTGGAAAATGTAATGCACACAATGAATGGAAGGGTGCTAATTTGCATAATTATTAAAACGAACGTGACGTACGGGACATTAAAAATTTGGTCCAGAAACCAGCTTCATGATTTATTTGAGTAACTATTATCTGAGACATAGTGCATCCACCTTCCAAAAATTTTAGAAAATACTTCACTTTGCTCACCTCATTAATTATGCTAATTAGGCAGATTCCAAAAGTGTATGTCCCGTGCGTCACAATTTTTGCCTAGTTTTTTTAGTTTTATTAAAGAGTAAACAATATTTTCAAAAAATATTTTGTAAAGTTCTGATTTGTGGGAGTCTACAAAAATATATTCAACAAGATTTTTCTTAACATAATTTATGCATGTTCAATAATCAAATTAAAAAATGTGACGTATGGGACAAAATGTGACGTACGGGACAACTGTATTGAGTTCGTACACTGAACTTCTTTCACCTCATTGAACTCATTCCCTACCCTAATACTAAGCAGTGTACCCTTTTGATGTTTATCAGATGGCATTTTTGAAAAGAAAGAATGGCCCATAATCATTTCTTAGCATTTTTGCGATTCAACTCCAAACCTGACATATTTTAGTTGATTTTTGTAAAAATTTCCGAAATTTTCTCAGATTAGGGCATAATGAATTTAAGAGTATTGCAGTTCCTGTTGCATGGTACTGGACATTTAATTTAGCTGAACTAGGAAGTTGCTAGAGATTTCTGATTGATCACAGCTCAATTCAAGGAGATCTGGTTATTTACAGTACTTACAGTATCAAAGCGCACAGTACTGGGGAGCTACAAAACAGTATTTAACAATATGCTTGGTATTAACATAGTGGCTCTGTAAATGAATTTGCATACATGTGTACTGTACATGATTTAGGTGAACTGAAGTTTGATCAAATTTCACACTTAACTCTTCCATGACAAGAGATCTTTAAAGCAACAATAGAAGCATACAGCATGGCTTACTGTTATTTTGATGAGTGACAAAATTGTAGAAAACAGCCCTCTACCTAGCTGTCGTCTATGAAAGCCATTTATTTAGAAATTTTATGGGGAGGGGGTTATAAAATACCTCGATCAATGGAAAAGACTGTTAGGGCAAGGGGTAT
Organism: Holothuria scabra; assembly: GCA_037179385.1. Classification (NCBI taxonomy): domain Eukaryota; kingdom Metazoa; phylum Echinodermata; class Holothuroidea; order Aspidochirotida; family Holothuriidae; genus Holothuria; species Holothuria scabra. The sequence goes on along the minus strand of CM074201.1, from coordinate 26,669,448 downwards.
TAATGTAAGAGGACAGTTCATTTAAAGAGAATAACAGTTTGCAAAATTAGGTTTATTAAAATTCCAATATTGCATTGAATCATCCAACAAGCATCTTGTACTGGAAAATGGTGATCCTGCCCCCCAGCGACACAGTCACCCCACACACTGTGTCATTCACCATTTTGCAAACTCCTAGAACATACTTAGGCTATACTTTACAGAGTTAAATACATACAACTCATGTTTACAAATATTTACTGAAATACAACAAATAGTGTAAACAGAGTGTATATGTTACAGTACTGTACTGCAAGTAGAAAAATTAAAGTCGTATATTCAGTCCAACTTTAAATTTCATAAGTGGCCACATTTTCAGTAATAAAATGAAAGGGATGACCGTTTAAATGTGTGTGATAATTTTCTTGCATTAGAGTAAATACAGGGGCTCCAACTCTTTCAATAACTTGCATTTTCTGAACAGCATTTTCATAATAAATCATAATTTAATCCAAATCAGGCTTTTCCAATACATTTTGTATAGGGACAAATTGTCCCGTACGTCACAAGAATTTTTTGTTTGTGTCACCCCAGTAACAAAACTACTTTTTATTCTTTTATAGTAATGTGCAGCATATTACCTAAAAGGTTAGGCTTCACATTAATGATATTAGCTTGATTGCTTCACCTTTACTTTCAGAGCATTTTAAGGTTTAGTATTTCAGCACAAAAACACAACATTCTCTGGTCCCGTACGTCACACTGACTTTTAAGTAAGATCTAACCTAATAAACGAGGTGTGAAAAGTTTTTATTCCTTTTTAATTAAAGCGTTAGTTGCAACAATTGTGTAAGCCTAAAAGTTTCTTGAATGCCAACTTCTTCATAACTTTCAAACACATTTACATCTCTGAAATGTCCCGTACGTCACAGTGCAAATAGCTTTGACCTGCCCTTTGTCATGTTTCGTTGGGTAATGGGCCGTTCTTTTACCTCCTGACTACACGGCAGGTATGGTGAAGTGTCGCTTAGAGTTATGGATGCATTGTATTAGTTTTGTAATTTATTGAAATCTATTCCAAATTACTTAAATTCTCGTAGGCTTCGCGCACTTTATCACTGGTTCTATTGTGTTATTCTTTAACTATCAGTGCTCCAATCCAATTTTGAAAAACAATAAATTTTCTTAACGCATATAGTATATGCAGAGGTGAAGACAGGTGTAAATAACGAGGGTAACCAGATATTAGAGAATTACACTCCTGAAACGGTGGACATCGATGCTTCGACCAATTGATTTCTGAATCCAGTAGCGCAGTGATGTATTTTGTGTTTAACCTTACGATAATGGATATCACCTATAAAAAAAGATTCTTTAGGATTTATTTAAGGAATAAATTACATAAGGCTGCCTTTTATTGGTGAATAAACCGTCGAGACCCAAAATTTGGAAAAATAACGGACGAGGCGCAGCCGAGTCCGTTATTTTGTCAAATTTTAATTATTCTACAACCCCAAAACTGATAAAAAGTACGAAAAATGAAAGAAATTCTGATAAATTGAGTCTAAAAAAGCGATTTGCAGCAAGTACAATAACAGGCAATGATGACAACCAATGAGCAATTATTATTTCTGACGGTTTCTATTACCACCATTCTTGTAATTTTTGCCTTTCGATGTTTCCTCGCGAACAACAAAATGGTGACCTTGACCACCTTTATAGTAATAGATTGTGTACAGTACAGTATGTGTCACGTAAGTATATGCTACTATTATGTATAAGCTAATTTCTTTACACTAAATTTGACAACGACAAAATAAACATTTTATAGATACTTCAAAGTTGATTAATAGTAGAACACTTACTTCCTAGATAGTGTTATCCTGAACTTGAAAAAGAATTTGTTTACTGAACTTGAAATTGCGCAATTGTCAAAGGTCAAAGTTAAAGGTTGACCAAAGTGCAGAATACACTTACTGAAAGCATACTTCAACGATTATAAACAATGTAACCTGTGAAAACTGGTGAAGTGAAATAAGGTGAAACGTTTGATAAATCGACTAACTCTTGAGAAGAAAAGATATGAATGTTCACAAAGACTTATTAACAGTCACATTTACTGGTGCACGAAAGTTGCAGCCCTGAAATATTGAGGATAAAGCTATGCTTTGCTCTTCGAACGACATTGACAGGTTGGTGTTACTGTTACTGTTAGTGCTAGGCCTAACGTTAGGCTCCGCATCAGTTCGAGGTACTCTAACGACGTTACGTTGATCCGTAGTGTTTTCGCAACTGTGTAACACTAGGCTGTTGCCGCTTTGAGTGTACTCGCTAGAATTTACACACTGGGCGCTTAAATTATCTGATAATTGCCACTTTTGCCCACTGCTCAAGCGGTTTACGTAGGAGCGAACACTACTTTCGCTTTTGTGTCGGGTCACTGCCATGATTTCATGGGTCTTGTGGCCCGCTTTGTCAAGGACTGTGCAGGTTGTTGCCCTGATACAGTGATTGGTATAGATACATGGCAGTTTTGCAAGTTGAGAGATCTCCTTCATCATCCCCTGCAACTTTTTCTCACCAATGACAGCATTCATGAACCAAGGGGCACTTTCATCATTTGGTTTTGTGTTGAGTGGACGCTGAAAGAAAGTGTTTGTATTAGGATTTAGCTTCTCCGTGTACAACTTGAAGGCAAAAACAGGGCAATTTGCTTCATCGTCAGGAATGTTGTACATCCGTGACTGTTTGTGCTGGCCATCAGAAGTAGTGCCAGGGTGATTTTTTTCTTTTTCATTCATCGACATTTCAACAAACTCTCTACCAGCATCATCTCTTCCTACAGTGAATGAATCTTTGTAAGGCGACGCTGACCTTCACTTCCTCTACGTCCAAAATAAAATGTCACATTGAACCAAACTTTCCTCAGGAGGCTCAGTGGACTTTCATTGTTGAAGACATCTGATGAATACAGCTTTTTGAGGTCTTCGTCACTAATGGCAGTGTGGTGTTTGGTCTTATCCAAACCATCTTTCTTCATTTGCTTTATCAGACCAACAAACATGTTATTAGATCTGCGGAATTTAGGATCTGTTATAATGTTAATGTTTCTGTTAAATGGTGCACCACCCAAATGTCTGTTGATTGCTGATCTTATGCCAGCCATTGCTGGCTTGCCATACTGGTTGCCTTTCTTTGTACGGACTTCTCCATAGAATTGCCTCAAGAGCTCATCTAACTGGTTTTCTGGAAGGTCTTCAAACATTACATCATGTTGTCTCTCTTTCAACCATTCTGTGAAGAAAAAAATGTAGGCTTAGGCCTAGGCTAGCTATAGTAGTTCATTATGCAATGTTATTTGTGGAACATTTTTCCAAACTTAATAATAGCCAAAGTTAGTCAGTTTAATTTTTCATTGCCCAGAGAATAGTAGGCAAGTAACTTATAAACTGCCACGACCCAAAATTTGGCATAATAACGGACTCAGCTGCATCTCGTCCGTTATTTTGCCAAATTTTGGGTCTCGACAACTCCAAATCTGGCACATAACAGACTCGGCTTCGCCTCGTCCGTTATTTGCCAAATTCGGAGTCTTGACGGTTTATTCACCAATGATAGTCTTCCAACTGCAATTGCAGCCTAATGTAATTTATTCCTTAAATTGAGGATCTTGCCAACTTAAAAAATTTGTCAATTAATTTCAGCAGCCCACTACAATTTATTTGTTGAGAAACACACTTGTTCACTGCATTGTCCAAAACTTTGCTAAAAGTCACTAGTATTTAAAGACAGTGCTAGAGCAATTTATTTCTGACAAGTAATTTAGTATGGCTTAGTTTGTTGTTGTATGTTGTAAGGTTATCTATAGTACCTAGGCCTGGACAAGGCTTAGTTGAATCAAGTATTGGCTATGCTACTGTAGCTGGCTGACTGACCTTTGAAAATCTGTACTCCCCACTTTGTGGCTCGTTTAGTTGAAGCTTCTAGTCTTCCATCTTCAATACACTTCACGTCAGTTTCAGACAGTTGTGGAAATCTACACGTACTGCTATTTTCTTTGTCCACATCACATGGCTCAAATTTGAGATCAAAGCAGGGAACATCCATTGTTACTGAAGGAGCTGTGGACCTTTGCAGTATACAGTTGTACTGTACTGTACACTGTGGTATGGTCCAGTGGTTCCAAACCACCACAATTCTGTTGCATAGCAACAGCAGACAGTCTTGATGCCCTCCAAATAAGTAGTGTTACTATTGACTTATGCATGTTAATGAGGCTAACTGCCCGATATTGCAAAAATAACGGATTGTTTTTAATGGTCACATGATACTGAATTAGCCAATAGGAGCTAAGAAAGTGAATAACGGATAGCTAGGGGTTGTAGAATTTTATTTAATGTAGCCGGAAAAAAGTTCAGTGGCTCAATTAGTTACCACGTGAATTGTCAAACATAAAAACCGGTTCAAATTTATTGGAGTTATACACGAATATAAAATTAAAACATGCGGTAACACAATTAAAAAAAATCCACACCAATCTGTTAAATTGTTCATATTTGAGACAGTAAAAATATGAAATAAGCAGCTTCGTGTTTAAGAATTAACGCAAAACGTAGAAATAATTACAAACGAGCATTAAATCTTGAAATCTGGTCATTTTTGGACTGTGCGCACCCGACGAAAAAAATCAAAAGGTCAGTTGGTGACTTGCAATTTTCAATCGTTAAAAATATCGGCCAAGTCAGGATGGTATCCTGTGGGGTATTCATGGGGGTCCTGGGGGCCTAGGCTACCCACATTTTCTTCATCCCCCAGAAATTTGGCGTTAAAGTTATTGAAAGAAAAATAAAATGTTTGAACGTAAATAAACGTTGAAGTATATCCTTCAAAAATTGTAAATACATAAAATGTGTAGCAATTAAAAAAAAACATGCATAAATATGTGCAAAACACATTTTGTGCACAAGAAATCAAGTAATCAAGTAATAACTTCAAAAGGCCTACTTTCACTAAATTAGATACCGTATGAAATCTGCACTGTCGTTTATTGCATTTGACTTCGAATATGAATCGAAAGTCTCGACGACACACTTTAAGTTGACTTTTTTAGGTTAAAAAAAGCCTTTCGAATGGCTGGTTGAGGGAATTAAGGCAATCATACATTGGAGACCATTCTTACAAGACCATTCCTATACTTTATCATACACAAAATATGCCGTGAGCAGGTAAGGGTAAGGTACTGCCTTCGGATAATTCTTCCCTTCCATCCTTAACAAGTATAGGCCAATGTCGTGCTTCTCTCCTGTCCATGACAAGTGCCACTGTAGAACGATTTTTTTCGAAAGGTCCTCTTCTTAATAGTTGACACTGGCGTCCAGGCGGATTTGTAAAATGTCCACAAGGTCCGGACCTCATGTATTTCCCACATGATCCATACTTCTACTTTGCGGTTCAAATATTTTGAGAGATTTATTCGTAGTATTTTAATTTTGACTATGCAATGTGCCGATGACTGAACAATTACTGCACAGTTTTTCATCGAGACACCACTGAAAACCGGAAAACATTGTTTCTTAGGTAGTATGTACGTCACTTGTAAAATCTCTACTCAGTTCAAAGTTTTGCCAAACATAGCAACATTTTGCATCTAGAAAATCTAACGCAAAGAAAGTTTTTCAGAGTGGGACACGATTACTTTTGGTTTTCCTGTTAAAGGGTGAGGTACTGCTTAGGTTAGCTGAAATCCATTCAAATATTGCCACGTTTGCGATCTACGTCCTCCTGAAGTTTACAATTTTTCCCAATGTAAAGGGAAATACCGGTTCCCTTTAGTCTCATTTCCCAGGCCACAGATCAGAAGTGAAGAGTTTGGGGGTCTCTAAAAGTGTATGTATTACCGTTTCTCATAGATTGAGGTTTTATTCTCATTATTTGAGAAGTGGAAGACATGAGATTCGTATTTCAAGGCTGGGTACATCCTGCTTAAAACACGTGGGAAGTGCCGTTTCGGGCCATCTGCACGGTTTTTAAAACCAAAAATTTTCTTGTACGCTCCCCGCAAGCCGATGGTGCCGCTCCGCTTAGATAGTCTTGCCGTGCCTGACACTCGGAGGTACCAGGTCTCCCACTAGTTATCTAGGACCCCCTAAAAATTCCATCCTGGCTACGCCACTGATGGTATCAGCAAGTTCATGACGCCTAATTTCAAAGAAAGAATTTTCTAATGCGCCGAAGAAGGGGCCCCGGTTAAAAGCCTTACCGCTCGCTTGCCATTCGACTTAAATGCAATTCAACGGTAAAAATATATTGCACTCCAAAGATAATAATAGCAAAATATCACTCGTTCCAAGATTAAAGGTTACAACGTTCCCTCCACAAGCGCGGAGATTCACTTCAAAAAAGAAAAGTTTCTCTCTTGATGGAAGTACCCAAGGGACTACTCCGTAAATGAGTGATCTCTACAGTCACTCGTTGAAGAGTGAAGTTTCACTCTTCTCCTTCAATTGAATTGCACTCTCCTTGGAGTGATTTTCATTATTCATTCTTCCAGTGAATTACCACTCTAGTGAAGGGAATTCACACTTTTCACCCTATTGAACAGTGACCAAGTTCACCTTTTAGTTTTAGGAGCGTCGGTAAACTGTGTTTAAGACAAAAATTTCTACATCAAGCGATAAAAGTATGGACTTTTGTACACAGAGAGAGATAACGGACTGCCATTTCCTGCATTATAAGAGAGTTTGCTAAGCCAAAATTTTCTCTGTACCCCACAATATGACGATTAGAAACAGTTTTTTCGGGAAATGTAAAACGCACCCACAGTTTTCTATAGGTTTTGACATTTTGTCTAGGAAGAAAAATTGTAAATGTTGATGCAGGCGACGATCCCGCCTTCAAGCTCATTCTCCAATGTTTATAGCTGTATTTCATCCAAAGGCAGTGACACATTTTATCTTCTGACCATTTAACAATTTGCTCGTTTTACTACTGAAGTTAAAATTTGATTGCTAACGAAACATCAAAGTAACTACTGCTTAGATTCTACAAATGCCATTTCCGACTGTCTGATCCATCACGACTTTCCCAAATTTTCTATACTCGCCGCGCCAACCGATAACGGCACCCCGCTTAGATATTTCAGTTCTTTTTGCCCCCAAAATTGAGCACTTGCCCCCCCCCCTCCTCCTTCTTCGTCCCCCAAAATGATAAAAATATTAGACTGGCTATGCCACTGGTTCGTAGACAGGAACTATTTATTGAAACGGCGACAGAAATGCGTTTCTGGAGATCTTGACCGAGAGGGGAAGGGAGTGCAAGAATTTTGTGTACACTGCGCGCCAACAGATTATGGCGCTCTGCTTAGATATTTCGAGGGACTCGGGCATATGAATGAGACCACAAACATTGTACCTTCGTAAATTTTTAAAGCGGAAGGCCAACAGAGGCCGGCGATCGGGTTTGGCAGTTATCCCCCAAAAAAGTCTTCACGCCAGTGTCAATAGTAAATGTCCTATCATAGACATATGACAATATGTGCCATTCATTAAATGATATACTATAAAAATGATATTTAAAAAGCTATATAAAAACATTTTATGAAAAGTTTTGTTACAATCTCTAGGGAGAAGATTTGCATATGGGATTGTTAGAAATCGAAATTTTCTCGATGCAGGTTATGAATGAAAGTTTTAACCTGTAAATGATATGTGACGCAAACTTTGAGCCCGTATCCGTTACAGCTTGCACTTATCTGATGTTTTTATCATTCATTCTCAAAGATAGCATCACTTTGCATCTAGACCAGCTAGGCTTATACTTAAAAGAATTCTCAAAGTTAATGGGTTTAACGAACAAAAAGTCTGCCTCTCATTCCTTCGTGAACGCCAAATAAGGTGTGCATGTCGTACAAGGTATGTACGTACAGTCTGAAAAATGTCACCACTCGCCAATACGGATCTTTTGTTTAATCTATCGATATTCACAACCTTCTTCTTCCAGTAGTGTGACTTGTTTTTGCTTTTCCATTGCTAATCATTAAAGACTGATATAATTCTGTATCTAGGATCAAACCTCTGACCTTTTGAAGGGAACACTGTACACAGTGAGCGCTTGTTTCTAATATAATTTTTTTTTTTTTTGGAGTTTTTCGTTTCTTCCACTCTTGTGTTGGCAAAAAACTCTGGCTTGATATGGCCATATAAAACTTAGTTTGTGTATCGGGCAAGGGTTTATCAGGTTATATATGGATAAATTAGTTATGTTTTGCTTCACATTACAAAAACAAAACTTGATTCGTTTATATTGCATGCATATTTACAAAGCTTTAACTGGCTTGATTCGGCGATAAAAAACTTGTTTTGAATACCTGATATGATATCTTATCAAGTTACATCTGGCTTAAAATGGAAATACGACTTGATTTGCATATTTGGCATAGATTTTATCACGTTATAAATGGCTTGATATGACCACAACGATATCAAACTTGAAAGAAATATCTTTATATCTTTTTCAATATCAATTAAAATATTTTTTTAACATCTGGCTTGATATGACCATATTGAACTAAATTTTCATGTATGGTATGGATTTCAATCAACTTATTGATATCAGGCTTGGTATGGCCATGTAAATGCTGTTAGAAAATGAACATCTGGCACTTTTACCAACTTACGTTTATCTCTTTATTGCAAGGAACAGTCTTTAATTAGCTACCATCCTCGACAAAAATGATGGGACAAAACAAGCAATGAACGGAACATCATCCCCACTCCCCCATTCAATGTTGCGGCAGCCCACGGAGTCCTGAAACTTCAACACTGAAAGGAGAAGCGGGGTTTGTCCCATGTATTTTTGTCGAAGATTGTAGAATTATCCATATATAAAGCCCTATATGGATTTTGGCTAAGAACATTTCCCGTGGGACGACCGGTTGGAGGAGTATGGTATTTCGTTGGGCTTTTTTCCTCCTTTCCTTATTGACTGAGAAGTTGCAGACATGGGATCAATAAGGCTCGTTAGAAAATTCTTCCTATAGGGGATCAAGTGTGACCCAGGTTTCCGATGAAGAGTTCTAACATAAATACTTGAATGCGACAGGACACAAATGATGAAAAGACTATCGTCTTTATTATTAACAACTGAATGATCAATATGATGTATTGCTGATTTATAGCTGGGCTGGAATCAACAACTGACAAGGTCATATCATAAGCGAAGTGTACAGCTTCACTAAAGAGTAAGCAAGATTTACTGTACGCAACTTAAACTTAGAAAAAGAGTACCTCTGGAAGCAACTCCAGAACTGTAAAACAATAAGAAACATGCAATTTTACAAGTAGGAACAACTCCCAGAGAGATACAAAAATCCTAAACACTTACATAAATAAGGGACGATTAATTGCTTCAAGCACCCCAAGTTTGATCCTCACACAGTACAACAAAGGGCCAGCTACCAAACATACTTTTGAACCCTCAATGTCTAAATGTAAACGTTATCGTTAACGTAGCCTAACAATAATGAAATAGCATTCAGTGAGTCTAAGCTCATTGCCAAAAGTAAATAAAAACAGCGCCACCAACTTTAAGAGTTACCAACATAAGTAAACATGACGAGCGCCACCGAAAAGAGAAGTTCTCGGTGATTGAGTATACACATAGTTAACAATATAAGGCAACCTATCACAGACCAAGGATAAGTTGGAGGGATACCCTAAATAAACTCTATGTCAAGGAGACATGGAAATGTCCACACTCCGACATGTTCCCTGCTTGAAATGACAATTTGCCCTCAAACTGGAATTTCAACACAACTGTTTTAACTTGTGATCACCATTAGGCAGGTAAATTATTCATCACACATACACAAAGTAATTACAATCTAACAAGATGAACAGGTTTACTAATAAAATGATAGCTCACTAGCAGAAAAGAGTGGCAACAACCAAGTGTCTCTCTGAAAGAGCAAGGTTACTCCCCACTAAAAGCTGGAACACTTGAAAAATGTGAACACAAAACACTTCGATCAGAGGGAAGTACCTTTCACCTTTAAACAAATGTGAATGACATTTGATACATATTTTTGTAGACCTCCCTCGGTCAGATGACAACCATCCAAAATATATTTTAGAAAATTGATTTTCTTCTGTGGCAATAACTGAATCTTAGGAAACAGGGACTCTAACCTGGTTGCTAGTAGGGAGTTGTATCTTCTAATCCTATGATTAAACATTGCCACTTTCACCTGACCAGGTCGAGAAATCTTCGTTCTCTGGATAACAGATAAAAACACAATACACTTAGGCTAAACATTAAAGTGATCAAGCATATTTATGAACTCGAAAACCTTATCTACTAATTGACCTGGGGTAACTTCGTGGTCACACAGATCATTTGTGCCCAGATCAACCAGAATAACATCAAAATTACAACGACCCAATGTGATTAGATATCTACTAGGTCTCTTAAAAATCTTGTTGAATGTTAGGCCTGAATAACCATGAATTGTGAGAGAACAACTTTCTGGCAAACTTTTTACACATCCCTCATGGGCCTTAAAATACCTGTCTGCACGAGCTGGAAACGAGTGTCCAAATAAACAAAATCGCAATGACGCCATGACTACACAGCCTCAGGTCTAGAGAATGGCTACTAACGCAAAGAGGATAAACCTTGTTCCACAGTAAACGGACAACTTCTTGTGAGGCACCAATGACTTAAAAGTTTGACATTACTCAATTCTGAACTGCTGAACGTGGTAAGTGAAGGGGATTGGAGTGAAAACCCTTTGATTGTCGAGTAGAACGACGGAGAGTAGGCTCAGGTAGACCTAAAGACCTCCCTTGTTCCAAACCTTCATGGAAAATAGAGAAAGAAGTTGGTAAATCATCATCACTCTCAGAAGTATCACTTTCAGAACTGTCAGTCTCTGGCAGTCCCTGCAATACAATATCAATAGGTGGGTCCTGCCCTTTGTCTAAATTTTCCCTTGGATCTTGAATTAGCATTCTCCTATTGACCCACTTTTCACTACCTCCCAGCCATGGTCGTATACAATATAAGTTCTTTTCAGTGTTGGAAGACACTATCACATAGGCATCTTCCCAAAATGCATCTTCTAGCTTGTGCCTGCCCTTGAAAGCACACTTTTTCAACAACACTCTACTACCAGTAGACAGAGGTACAACATTAGCCCTCTTATCATGCTTCAATTTATCCTTGTTAACTGCGGATTCAATCCTTTGCCTAACCAACTCATAAGCCCGCTGCAGGAATTAACTTTGTGACTCAACAAAACTTTCAGCCCATTCGCCTCTTGGTATGTTCGATAGATTGTATAAAGGTATCCTTGGTTCCACACCATACACAAGAGTGAAAGGTGCCATCCCAGTGACCCTATGAGGTGTTGAATTGTATATAAACACCAGATGCGGCAAAAGCTCAGGCCACTGCCGACGATTAACTCTGTCTATTATTTGATTAGCCCACATAATGTTTTATTGAAGCGCTCTGTCTGCCCATTACTCTGAGGATGATATGGGCTAGTTCTGGTTTTCTGAATACCATACAACTTACAAAACTCATTCACAAGAACGCTTTCAAAATTTCGACCTTGATCAGAATATATCCTCATAGGAATGCCATAATATGCATTCCACTTATCTCTAAAAACTTTTGCAACAGTAGGGGCAGTCTGATCTTTGCAGGGAACTGCATGAGCCAGCTTACTGAATGCGTCAGTCATAACAAGCACATCTTCAAACCCATGCTTCCCCTTTTCTAGCTTTAAAAAATCAATCGCTAACAACTCAAATGGTCTAAAAGCTAACAAATGTCTGAGTGGTGGGCGGACATTGGACATTGGAGCTTTGGCAACAGTACACTTAAAACATTTTCGTATGTGTTCCCTAACATCTCTATTCAACCCTGGCCAGTAACATCGTGCACCAAGTAAACCAATGGTCCTCCCCATACCTTGATGACCCCAGTCATCATGAGCTGCTGTCAAAATGACCTTTCTTAACTTAAATGGAACTAGCAGCTGGAGTCTGTTTGGAAATACCTCCCCCTTAACCTGCCTATACAACACACATGTGTGTCGCACGATAGTTGGCCACTCCTTCAGCCACACATTACACTTGGCATCTATGTGGGAAGGACGTTCTTGACCTATCTCCCACTTGGCATCCCACAATTCCCATATCTGTGATAGAATAGGGTCTTCCCTTTGCATGATTGACAACTCCTCGTGAGAGTATGAAGGCATTACACTGCATGATGCAGCCTTCAGCCCATCAGCACCCAGGCTTTGGTGAGCAGACTGTTGCCCCAAATTCAGTGGAAGAACAGTGCAACCCACAACATCACAACACACATTTGCCATCACATTTTCTCCAACATTTTCTGATACATCCCGTGGACGTCGACTGAGTGCATCTGCACATAGATTGCCCCTAATTTGGCGGTTTTCAAGTATGCCAATGGGTTATGATCAGTTGAAACAATTGTATGAGCCCCTCTTCAATATCCTCTAAAGTTTTCAGTAACTGCCCATTTAAGGGCAAGAAGCTCGATCTTAAAGCTTAAATAATCAGGATACCTTTTCTCTGCTCTCCTAAGACACCTACTGGCAAAGGCTATAGGATGTAAATCCCCTTTATCATCATATTGAGATAGGCATGCACCCAGCCCACTCAGCGAGGCGTCCACCTCAACCACAAAATCCTTCCCAAAATCTGGATATGCCAGAACTGGGGCTTTGCATAATTTTGATTTCAACAAGACAAATGCATCTTCAGCCTTGTCTGACCACTGAAAATCTCGAGACTGTCCCTTGCCAGAATTAGCCCGACCCTTGCTAACCAACGCATGTAGGGGTCCAGCAACTTGAGAGAAATGGTAAATGTACTTCCGATAATAGGATGCAAGGCCTAGGAAAGAGCCAAGCTGATAAATGTTTCTTGGCCTCGGCCAGGCCAAAATCTTCCCCACTTTCTCTGGATCAGTTGAGATACCACAGCCATTAACCACATGTCCCAAAAACTTAACCTCATGTTTAAAAAATTCACATTTAGCAGGATTTAACTTCAATGAGAATTTACTCAGTCTCTGGAATGCTTTTTCCAGCCTAGATAAGTGCTCCTCAACACTAAAAGAAAAGACTAAAATGTCATCCATATATATATATATAACTAACTCTGTAAGATTAAGGTCACCTAACACCAACTCCATTAACCTTTCAATGGTACATTGAACTGTTGACTAATCCCTGAGGCATTCTCGTAAACTCAAACAATCCCCACCGTACCCTAAAAGCTGTCTTTTGCACAGAGTCCGGATGCTTTGCCACCTGAAAATTACCCTGTGACAAATCTAGAGTGGAAAAATACTGTGAACCACCCAAAGCCTCCAAGGTTTCTTTAATGCGAGGTAATGGGAAACAGTCCTTAACAGTTTTGGCATTTAACTGTCGATAATCAATACACAGTCTTATGTCACCTTTTTTCTTCCGTACCAAAACGGTAGGACTTGCATAAGGACTTACTGATTTTCTTATAATTCCCTTCTGCAGCATACTTTGTAATAACTCCTTAACCTCTGATATCTGTTGGGGGTAAATTCACATGTAGGGCAGATTAACTGGCCGCATGTCAGTCAAATTAATTACATGGGGTATGGCTTCACAATATCCTAAATCCAAATCATCTTTGGAAAACACACGACTGTAACGTTTCAGCAAATCCCCCACTTGAGCCAGTTGGCTTGTGCTTAACCCTGTTGTCTCAACATTTGGATAAACTGAATCAGTATTTGTATGGCAGGATTCTTCCTTATCCCCTTCTGAGTCTGTTACCACCTCTGACTGAAGATTACGAGCCTCTCCATGCAACACTGCGATATCCCTAATATCTACAATTATATCATCGTCTTGTGTTGCCATCACCACTTCTGGCAAAAAAAGTTGCTGTCACCCCTGTGGCCAGCATAGAAAAGGGTGGCATAACCAAAACCTCCTCCCCTGAATTCTCTACTAAAACCTCAACAGAATTTCGGTGAATACTATAGATACCTTCGTGCGCATGGACACCATGTGAATTCTCAACTAAGCACAGTGACTCAGAGATGCTCCTGTCAGGTTTTGAAACAGGAAGGTTTACTACAACACCATCATCGATATATCCGGTCAACAGTCTCGCCTCCCCAGGTTGCAAAAGTTGTACACCCTGTCCCAGCCTGAGATTAAAATTCTCAACACTGATAGCCCTTGCGTCTGTAACCTCATCATTACCCTTATCTGTAGGAGCATTAGCTTTAGCCGAATGCAAACTCTGGTGGGCAACTGCTGTAGAACAGTCCCCTGATTCTGCAGATACCCTGTTAACTTCGGGCAGGCAATTGAACACGAAATCCCAGCAACCCCCATCCTCACTGGCTGGTACTACTGGGCCTAGAGACTTTAACTTCTTCAAAATGTTACAGCCCAGAAGAACTGGGTATTCTTCTCTTTTCCTGGACTTGAACTCTGAGTCTGGTTGTATGAAAAAGCTACCCTTCAATGTGTGGTTCCTGACCACTATATCTAACTCCACATACCCCTCAAAGGGGATATCAACCCCTGACGCACCATACAAATTAAAATGAAAGTGACCATTAGGCTGCTTTGGCTGACCTCCTTGATGAGATAGGTACTTAAAATAATATGATGATGGGATGAGAGAGGTCTCTGCCCCAGTGTCTAGAAGACAAGTGACTGGAACCCCTTCTATCTCAACAGTGGCAGTTGGTCTTCTACTAACTAGTTCCTCAACCAATTTGCTGTCTTTAAACCCTGGATCTGAAACCCCTAACCTTGTAACAGTATTCACTGAGACCTCTGAGCCGCCCTCAGACTCCTTCACAGTGCCACTTGAATGCAGTGGAGCTGCCGCAGGCTGCATGGCAGTCGCTGCTTTTCCCCCTTCTGCGTTATCTTTTTCGTCCCAAAGACAGTATAGGTACTTGCTTCTCAGGACAATCTCTGGCAAAATGGCCCTTCTTGTGACATGAGAAGCACACTAAATCTTTCACAGGCACACCACTACCCCTTGTAGGACCTGCATATTTCTTAAAACCTCGTCCTTGACCACCACCTATGATAGAAAACAATTTATTAACTTACTCTTGCAAGTGTTTCTGTCCCTCAAATGATTCTCTCACTACAGGGTGGTTGGCTGTTGGATCATTAGTTTCCTCTACACCAACCTCCATAGCCCCTAGGCCTACTTCTCTCACATAACTTTTCTTAGTGGTCAATGATTCCTGGTCCTTAAAAAAACATAAGACCTCATCGCTCATAGCAAAAAAGTCTTTATCTTTATTAGCCATTTCTATCCTTCTTAATTCACATTTTGTGATCCCTTGCCCCACTTACAAATCTTTCCTTTAGGGCACCTTCCTTAAGGCTAGCTAAGGCTCTTCTTTCCTCTGTGGAAGTTATGTTCTCCATTTTAACATATATCTTCATTAGTGCCCTACTAAAGTCAGCGTTCTGCATGATTTCTTGAATAGAAGGCAGCATTCAATGACTGGTAGGTTTCAAGGGGGTTAAACGTATTCCTGAACATCTGTGTAATGTCTTCAAAAGACCCCCTAGTTGCAGGGGAGTAACACATCAATTCTTCCCTTGCACTTCCGGCTAAATGGTCAAGGAGTACCGACGCCTTTTCACCATCTGCTATGACATACTGCCTACAATATGCGTCAAACTCGTCTAACCGTTCTGGCATTGTTGGATCACCTGCCTTTCTGGGAGATCCACTAAATTTATGAAGCCTAGCCGTAGGATAGGCTTGCAGCTTTAGCCCCTGTAGGGACTGGGCAAAGGAGTCTGCCAACCCCATATTAGATTCTGCTAGAATCCTTGCAATGTCTTCAGCTGACAACATGAATAACTACTGTGAAGCCAACAACCACAGAATACAAACTATTATGATACACTAGGGTATTAAAATGGAACTTAAGGCAGCACCATAGAGCTCTACTGTACATGCAATTATAATTTACTAAGGAGCCTTCCCTGCTGTTCCAGTTTTATAACTAATGAAGTGTGCATGCACAACCTACACACTGAAATGAAACAGCTAGGTTGCAGGTACTCGGGCCTACTACCCCATTGATCTATTCTCAAACAACACAGTCTACAGCATTAATTGAATTCAGAATCCCACTTACAGTACAAATACCACCTGTTATGTACATGCTAATCACAATATAGCACAGTCCCTGCACCAGTAGAAGCTACGCAAACTGCAATCCCTACAGTTTGAAGTGAAACTGTCTCACAAACAAGAAATGTTCTCCGATGACTCCCAGCTCACTGACTTAGGCAATCCCAGCCTAGACATAAAACTGCCAGTGCCAAAGTACACCAGACGGTCTATAATAATTCGCTGTGGTGGTCCAATAACTCCCAGCCTGACTTCCTTCCCCCAGGTACAGTATATCTCAACTCTTAACAGTCACCTACAGTACTGTAGAACACTGAACTCAACAATTACCATACATGTGGCTGCTTTCTTGTAGCTTCCCTTCTACTTCCTTTAATGTGGCCGCTTCCCTTCTACTTTCTTTAATGTGGCCAAGGAGACTGAATTAGCATCGATCAAAACTTCCAGCCCGCAGACCATAGCTCTTCCTTCTTGATTCCAGAGGTACTCTTAAAACTAACGTAATTAAGCAAATGCAATTCTGCATCAACTGCTCTTGCTCGCATCCCACTTCTGACACCAAAAATCTGTCGTGGATCAAGTGTGACCCAGGTTTCCGATGAAGAGTTCTTAACATAAATACTCGAAGGCGATAGGACAAAAATGATGAAAAGACTATCGTCTATATTATTAACAACTGAATGATCAATTTGATGTACTGCTGGTTTATAGCTGGGCTAAAATCAACAACTGACAAGGTCATATCATAAGCGAAGTGTACAGCTTCACTAACGAGTAAGCAAGAGTTACTGTAGGCAACTTAAACTTAGAAAAAGAGAGTACCTCTGGAAGCAACTCCACAGCTGTAAAACAATGAGAAACATGCAATTTTACAAGTAGGAACAACTCCCAGAGAGATACAAAAATCCTAAACACTTACATAAATAAGGGACGATTTATTGCTTCAAGCACCCCAAGTTTGATCTTCACACAGTACGACAAAGGGCCAGCTACCAAACATACTTTTGAACCCTCAATGTCTAAATGTAAAAGTTATCGTTAAAGTAGCCTAACAATAATGAAATAGCATTCAGTGAGCCTAAGCTCATTGCCAAAAGTAAATAAAAACAGCGCCACCAACTTTAAGAGTTACCAACATAAGTAAACATGACGAGCGCCACCGAAAAGAGAAGTTCTCGGTGTGATTGGGTATACACATAGTTGACAATATAAGGCAATCTATCACAGTCTAAGGATAAGTAGACGTGAATCCCCGAAGCCTACACCCTTAGGGCCCAAACCATCCGACGTAACCTATTTCGTGGGAAAAATAAAGAACAAATGTCCCCAAATACACTACATCCACCCGAAATATGTCTCAAAGGGAGAAGCAGAGTTGTGATAAAGGTTAATTATGAATCTTAAGGACTAAACTCACCAAATAACTGCTCTTACGACCAGCTCCTAGCCAGAGAGATACAGGCCCCGCTGTCGACTAAAATAAGAAGAGAATGAGCATATGTGCACATATCCTTATATACCCACCCAACCAGCTTACAATGATGGATTGTGGGAATACATCCTCTCTTGTACGGATACCCTAAATAAACTCTATGTCAAGGAGACATGGAAATGTCCACACTCCGACATTCCCATTGAAAAGTGGACGTCATGACTTGGCCGATGCCATCACTTGGCCGAATTTTTAACAGTACAAAATCCGCAAGCACGGTGCTCTCTGAACCACGTAATCTCTAACAATATGGCTTTTTGTCAATTGCTTAACAAGAAAAGATTTTAAGGCCATGATTAGTTTTTCCAGACTTCAAGGGAGCCAAACCTGTAAAGTGGATATAAGAAGCTTAGGAACACGGAAACTTGATAAGTACCGTTTTGGGCCATCTGGAGGGTTTGTATTTCTAATATGTTATTCAGCGCAAAACGGTGGTGGCGCTCTTCCAAGTTATTTTTGTTGCGTTCCATCCTATCAATAATTTTTTGGTCATTCCCGACCTGGGCCCTGGCAAATCCTAGACACCCATAGCAGACTGTGCTCAAAAGGTATCGGGAACTCTAGTAACCCAATTTTATGCGGTTGGAGAGGTGTCTGAAAGCAAGCAGTGGTTGTTTAATCATGTATTAATTTCATTTAATCCCCTCAGACGACTTTAAAAGGCTCTTCCATAAGAATTTATACTATATAAGGCGAGAAACAAACACTTGTCAAACTGGAAGCAACTGAGCTGCTGTAAGATGGAAGCCATCACATGGTATCTTCTGGTTGTACCCATGGCCGTTACTGCTTTCGGAGGAAGTACCGACTCAACTGTTTCCTCATCTCCTTCATCGAATGGACCAACTGAGGAACGTAAGAGGACTTTTTCTGTGATGTTTTTTTTCGCAAGAAGTGATTTGTACATTATCAACATACACCGAACAGGCGATTACAGATATCGTTAGTGTGGGTTACTTTGGGTATTCTGAAAGTATTGCCCTGCATTGAATAGATAGAATAGCTACCATCATGGCCCCAAAGACTTATATCGTTAAATCTACTTCTTGAATACCCTTCGTGGTGTCTTTCCATCTCTAAGTTCGCCCAATTGTTGAGTCCATTTACAGAAACGCTTATTCTAGAAAGAGATCCCTCTACCCGTGAGTAT